>OZ016476.1:6448385-6689958 GCA_963966605.1 Caenorhabditis sulstoni | reverse complement strand
AGAATGGCGACTTTTCCAAACATAGGATGGCGACTTTTCCAAACATAGAATGGCGACTTTTCCAAACATGGAATGGCGACTTTTCCAAACATAGAATGGCGACTTTTCCAAACATAGGATGGCGACTTTTCCAAACATAGCATGGCGACTTTTCCAAACATAGGATGGCGACTTTTCCAAACATAGGATGGCGACTTTTCCAAACATAGAATGGCGACTTTTCCAAACATAGGATGGCGACTTTTCCAAACATAGAATGGCGACTTTTCCAAACATAGGATGGCGACTTTTCCAAACATAGAATGGCGACTTTTCCAAACATAGGATGGCGACTTTTCCAAACATAGAATGGCGACTTTTCCAAACATAGGATGGCGACTTTTCCAAACATAGAATGGCGACTTTTCCAAACATAGGATGGCGACTTTTCCAAACATAGGATGGCGACTTTTCCAAACATAGGATGGCGACTTTTCCAAACATAGGATGGCGACTTTTCCAAACATAGAATGGCGACTTTTCCAAACATAGGATGGCGACTTTTCCAAACATAGAATGGCGACTTTTCCAAACATAGGATGGCGACTTTTCCAAACATGGAATGGCGACTTTTCCAAACATAGGATGGCGACTTTTCCAAACATAGGATGGCGACTTTTCCAAACATGGAATGGCGACTTTTCCAAACATAGAATGGCGACTTTTCCAAACATAGGATGGCGACTTTTCCAAACATGGAATGGCGACTTTTCCAAACATAGGATGGCGACTTTTCCAAACATAGAATGGCGACTTTTCCAAACATAGGATGGCGACTTTTCCAAACATAGAATGGCGACTTTTCCAAACATAGGATGGCGACTTTTCCAAACATGGAATGGCGACTTTTCCAAACATAGGATGGCGACTTTTCCAAACATAGGATGGCGACTTTTCCAAACATAGGATGGCGACTTTTCCAAACATAGAATGGCGACTTTTCCAAACATAGGATGGCGACTTTTCCAAACATGGAATGGCGACTTTTCCAAACATAGGATGGCGACTTTTCCAAACATAGGATGGCGACTTTTCCAAACATAGGATGGCGACTTTTCCAAACATAGGATGGCGACTTTTCCAAACATAGGATGGCGACTTTTCCAAACATAGGATGGCGACTTTTCCAAACATAGGATGGCGACTTTTCCAAACATGGAATGGCGACTTTTCCAAACATAGGATGGCGACTTTTCCAAACATAGGATGGCGACTTTTCCAAACATAGGATGGCGACTTTTCCAAACATAGAATGGCGACTTTTCCAAACATAGGATGGCGACTTTTCCAAACATAGAATGGCGACTTTTCCAAACATAGGATGGCGACTTTTCCAAACATAGAATGGCGACTTTTCCAAACATAGAATGGCGACTTTTCCAAACATAGGATGGCGACTTTTCCAAACATAGAATGGCGACTTTTCCAAACATAGGATGGCGACTTTTCCAAACATAGGATGGCGACTTTTCCAAACATAGGATGGCGACTTTTCCAAACATAGAATGGCGACTTTTCCAAACATAGGATGGCGACTTTTCCAAACATAGAATGGCGACTTTTCCAAACATAGGATGGCGACTTTTCCAAACATAGAATGGCGACTTTTCCAAACATAGGATGGCGACTTTTCCAAACATAGAATGGCGACTTTTCCAAACATAGGATGGCGACTTTTCCAAACATAGCATGGCGACTTTTCCAAACATGGAATGGCGACTTTTCCAAACATAGGATGGCGACTTTTCCAAACATAGGATGGCGACTTTTCCAAACATAGGATGGCGACTTTTCCAAACATAGAATGGCGACTTTTCCAAACATAGGATGGCGACTTTTCCAAACATAGAATGGCGACTTTTCCAAACATGGAATGGCGACTTTTCCAAACATGGAATGGCGACTTTTCCAAACATGGAATGGCGACTTTTCCAAACATGGAATGGCGACTTTTCCAAACATGGAATGGCGACTTTTCCAAACATGGAATGGCGACTTTTCCAAACATAGGATGGCGACTTTTCCAAACATGGAATGGCGACTTTTCCAAACATGGAATGGCGACTTTTCCAAACATGGAATGGCGACTTTTCCAAACATGGAATGGCGACTTTTCCAAACATGGAATGGCGACTTTTCCAAACATGGAATGGCGACTTTTCCAAACATGGAATGGCGACTTTTCCAAACATGGAATGGCGACTTTTCCAAACATGGAATGGCGACTTTTCCAAACATGGAATGGCGACTTTTCCAAACATGGAATGGCGACTTTTCCAAACATGGAATGGCGACTTTTCCAAACATGGAATGGCGACTTTTCCAAACATGGAATGGCGACTTGTCCAAACATAGGATGGCGACTTTTCCAAACATAGGATGGCGACTTTTCCAAACATGGAATGGCGACTTTTCCAAACATGGAATGGCGACTTTTCCAAACATGGAATGGCGACTTTTCCAAACATGGAATGGCGACTTGTCCAAACATAGGATGGCGACTTTTCCAAACATAGGATGGCGACTTTTCCAAACATAGAATGGCGACTTTTCCAAACATAGGATGGCGACTTTTCCAAACATAGAATGGCGACTTTTCCAAACATGGAATGGCGACTTTTCCAAACATGGAATGGCGACTTTTCCAAACATGGAATGGCGACTTTTCCAAACATGGAATGGCGACTTTTCCAAACATGGAATGGCGACTTTTCCAAACATGGAATGGCGACTTGTCCAAACATAGGATGGCGACTTTTCCAAACATAGGATGGCGACTTTTCCAAACATGGAATGGCGACTTTTCCAAACATGGAATGGCGACTTTTCCAAACATAGGATGGCGACTTTTCCAAACATAGAATGGCGACTTTTCCAAACATAGGATGGCGACTTTTCCAAACATAGAATGGCGACTTTTCCAAACATGGAATGGCGACTTTTCCAAACATGGAATGGCGACTTTTCCAAACATGGAATGGCGACTTTTCCAAACATGGAATGGCGACTTTTCCAAACATGGAATGGCGACTTTTCCAAACATGGAATGGCGACTTTTCCAAACATAGGATGGCGACTTTTCCAAACATAGAATGGCGACTTTTCCAAACATGGAATGGCGACTTTTCCAAACATGGAATGGCGACTTTTCCAAACATAGGATGGCGACTTTTCCAAACATAGAATGGCGACTTTTCCAAACATAGGATGGCGACTTTTCCAAACATAGAATGGCGACTTTTCCAAACATGGAATGGCGACTTTTCCAAACATGGAATGGCGACTTTTCCAAACATGGAATGGCGACTTTTCCAAACATGGAATGGCGACTTTTCCAAACATGGAATGGCGACTTTTCCAAACATGGAATGGCGACTTGTCCAAACATAGGATGGCGACTTTTCCAAACATAGGATGGCGACTTTTCCAAACATGGAATGGCGACTTTTCCAAACATGGAATGGCGACTTTTCCAAACATAGGATGGCGACTTTTCCAAACATAGAATGGCGACTTTTCCAAACATAGGATGGCGACTTTTCCAAACATAGAATGGCGACTTTTCCAAACATGGAATGGCGACTTTTCCAAACATGGAATGGCGACTTTTCCAAACATGGAATGGCGACTTTTCCAAACATGGAATGGCGACTTTTCCAAACATGGAATGGCGACTTTTCCAAACATGGAATGGCGACTTTTCCAAACATGGAATGGCGACTTTTCCAAACATGGAATGGCGACTTTTCCAAACATGGAATGGCGACTTTTCCAAACATAGGATGGCGACTTTTCCAAACATGGAATGGCGACTTTTCCAAACATGGAATGGCGACTTTTCCAAACATGGAATGGCGACTTTTCCAAACATGGAATGGCGACTTTTCCAAACATGGAATGGCGACTTTTCCAAACATGGAATGGCGACTTTTCCAAACATGGAATGGCGACTTTTCCAAACATGGAATGGCGACTTTTCCAAACATGGAATGGCGACTTTTCCAAACATGGAATGGCGACTTTTCCAAACATGGAATGGCGACTTTTCCAAACATGGAATGGCGACTTTTCCAAACATGGAATGGCGACTTGTCCAAACATAGGATGGCGACTTTTCCAAACATAGGATGGCGACTTTTCCAAACATAGAATGGCGACTTTTCCAAACATAGGATGGCGACTTTTCCAAACATAGAATGGCGACTTTTCCAAACATGGAATGGCGACTTTTCCAAACATGGAATGGCGACTTTTCCAAACATGGAATGGCGACTTTTCCAAACATGGAATGGCGACTTTTCCAAACATGGAATGGCGACTTTTCCAAACATGGAATGGCGACTTTTCCAAACATAGAATGGCGACTTTTCCAAACATGGAATGGCGACTTTTCCAAACATGGAATGGCGACTTTTCCAAACATGGAATGGCGACTTTTCCAAACATGGAATGGCGACTTTTCCAAACATGGAATGGCGACTTTTCCAAACATAGGATGGCGACTTTTCCAAACATGGAATGGCGACTTTTCCAAACATGGAATGGCGACTTTTCCAAACATGGAATGGCGACTTTTCCAAACATGGAATGGCGACTTTTCCAAACATGGAATGGCGACTTTTCCAAACATGGAATGGCGACTTTTCCAAACATGGAATGGCGACTTTTCCAAACATGGAATGGCGACTTTTCCAAACATGGAATGGCGACTTTTCCAAACATGGAATGGCGACTTTTCCAAACATGGAATGGCGACTTTTCCAAACATGGAATGGCGACTTTTCCAAACATGGAATGGCGACTTTTCCAAACATGGAATGGCGACTTTTCCAAACATGGAATGGCGACTTTTCCAAACATGGAATGGCGACTTTTCCAAACATGGAATGGCGACTTTTCCAAACATGGAATGGCGACTTTTCCAAACATGGAATGGCGACTTTTCCAAACATGGAATGGCGACTTTTCCAAACATAGAATGGCGACTTTTCCAAACATGGAATGGCGACTTTTCCAAACATGGAATGGCGACTTTTCCAAACATGGAATGGCGACTTTTCCAAACATGGAATGGCGACTTTTCCAAACATGGAATGGCGACTTTTCCAAACATAGAATGGCGACTTTTCCAAACATGGAATGGCGACTTTTCCAAACATGGAATGGCGACTTTTCCAAACATAGAATGGCGACTTTTCCAAACATGGAATGGCGACTTTTCCAAACATGGAATGGCGACTTTTCCAAACATGGAATGGCGACTTTTCCAAACATGGAATGGCGACTTTTCCAAACATGGAATGGCGATTTTTCCAAACATGGAATGGCGACTTTTCCAAACATGGAATGGCGACTTTTCCAAACATAGGATGGCGACTTTTCCAAACATGGAATGGCGACTTTTCCAAACATGGAATGGCGACTTTTCCAAACATGGAATGGCGACTTTTCCAAACATAGGATGGCGACTTTTCCAAACATGGAATGGCGACTTTTCCAAACATGGAATGGCGACTTTTCCAAACATAGGATGGCGACTTTTCCAAACATAGGATGGCGACTTTTCCAAACATAGGATGGCGACTTTTCCAAACATAGGATGGCGACTTTTCCAAACATGGAATGGCGACTTTTCCAAACATGGAATGGCGACTTTTCCAAACATAGGATGGCGACTTTTCCAAACATAGGATGGCGACTTTTCCAAACATAGAATGGCGACTTTTCCAAACATAGGATGGCGACTTTTCCAAACATAGAATGGCGACTTTTCCAAACATAGGATGGCGACTTTTCCAAACATGGAATGGCGACTTTTCCAAACATAGGATGGCGACTTTTCCAAACATAGGATGGCGACTTTTCCAAACATGGAATGGCGACTTTTCCAAACATGGAATGGCGACTTTTCCAAACATGGAATGGCGACTTTTCCAAACATGGAATGGCGACTTTTCCAAACATGGAATGGCGACTTTTCCAAACATGGAATGGCGACTTTTCCAAACATGGAATGGCGACTTTTCCAAACATAGGATGGCGACTTTTCCAAACATGGAATGGCGACTTGTCCAAACATGGAATGGCGACTTTTCCAAACATGGAATGGCGACTTTTCCAAACATGGAATGGCGACTTTTCCAAACATGGAATGGCGACTTTTCCAAACATGGAATGGCGACTTTTCCAAACATAGGATGGCGACTTTTCCAAACATGGAATGGCGACTTGTCCAAACATGGAATGGCGACTTTTCCAAACATGGAATGGCGACTTTTCCAAACATGGAATGGCGACTTTTCCAAACATAGGATGGCGACTTTTCCAAACATGGAATGGCGACTTGTCCAAACATGGAATGGCGACTTTTCCAAACATGGAATGGCGACTTTTCCAAACATGGAATGGCGACTTTTCCAAACATGGAATGGCGACTTTTCCAAACATAGGATGGCGACTTTTCCAAACATAGGATGGCGACTTTTCCAAACATAGGATGGCGACTTTTCCAAACATAGGATGGCGACTTTTCCAAACATAGGATGGCGACTTTTCCAAACATAGGATGGCGACTTTTCCAAACATAGGATGGCGACTTTTCCAAACATGGAATGGCGACTTTTCCAAACATGGAATGGCGACTTTTCCAAACATGGAATGGCGACTTTTCCAAACATGGAATGGCGACTTTTCCAAACATAGGATGGCGACTTTTCCAAACATAGGATGGCGACTTTTCCAAACATAGGATGGCGACTTTTCCAAACATAGGATGGCGACTTTTCCAAACATAGGATGGCGACTTTTCCAAACATAGGATGGCGACTTTTCCAAACATAGGATGGCGATTTTCCAAACATAGAATGGCGACTTTTCCAAACATAGGATGGCGACTTTTCCAAACATGGAATGGCGACTTGTCCAAACATGGAATGGCGACTTTTCCAAACATGGAATGGCGACTTTTCCAAACATGGAATGGCGACTTTTCCAAACATGGAATGGCGACTTTTCCAAACATAGGATGGCGACTTTTCCAAACATAAGATGGCGACTTTTCCAAACATAGGATGGCGACTTTTCCAAACATGGAATGGCGACTTTTCCAAACATAGGATGGCGACTTTTCCAAACATAGGATGGCGACTTTTCCAAACATGGAATGGCGACTTTTCCAAACATAGGATGGCGACTTTTCCAAACATAGGATGGCGACTTTTCCAAACATAGGATGGCGACTTTTCCAAACATAGAATGGCGACTTTTCCAAACATAGGATGGCGACTTTTCCAAACATAGGATGGCGACTTTTCCAAACATAGGATGGCGACTTTTCCAAACATAGGATGGCGACTTTTCCAAACATAGGAAGGCGACTTTTCCAAACATAGGATGGCGACTTTTCCAAACATAGAATGGCGACTTTTCCAAACATGGAATGGCGACTTTTCCAAACATGGAATGGCGACTTTTCCAAACATAGGATGGCGACTTTTCCAAACATAGGATGGCGACTTTTCCAAACATAGGATGGCGACTTTTCCAAACATGGAATGGCGACTTTTCCAAACATAGGATGGCGACTTTTCCAAACATAGGATGGCGACTTTTCCAAACATAGGATGGCGACTTTTCCAAACATGGAATGGCGACTTTTCCAAACATAGGATGGCGACTTTTCCAAACATAGGATGGCGACTTTTCCAAACATGGAATGGCGACTTTTCCAAACATAGGATGGCGACTTTTCCAAACATAGGATGGCGACTTTTCCAAACATAGGATGGCGACTTTTCCAAACATAGGATGGCGACTTTTCCAAACATGGAATGGCGACTTGTCCAAACATGGAATGGCGACTTTTCCAAACATGGAATGGCGACTTTTCCAAACATGGAATGGCGACTTTTCCAAACATGGAATGGCGACTTGTCCAAACATGGAATGGCGACTTTTCCAAACATGGAATGGCGACTTTTCCAAACATGGAATGGCGACTTTTCCAAACATGGAATGGCGACTTTTCCAAACATAGGATGGCGACTTTTCCAAACATAGGATGGCGACTTTTCCAAACATAGGATGGCGACTTTTCCAAACATGGAATGGCGACTTTTCCAAACATAGGATGGCGACTTTTCCAAACATAGGATGGCGACTTTTCCAAACATAGGATGGCGACTTTTCCAAACATAGGATGGCGACTTTTCCAAACATAGGATGGCGACTTTTCCAAACATAGGATGGCGACTTTTCCAAACATAGGATGGCGACTTTTCCAAACATAGGATGGCGACTTTTCCAAACATGGAATGGCGACTTTTCCAAACATAGGATGGCGACTTTTCCAAACATAGGATGGCGACTTTTCCAAACATAGGATGGCGACTTTTCCAAACATAGAATGGCGACTTTTCCAAACATAGGATGGCGACTTTTCCAAACATAGGATGGCGACTTTTCCAAACATAGGATGGCGACTTTTCCAAACATAGGATGGCGACTTTTCCAAACATAGGATGGCGACTTTTCCAAACATAGGATGGCGACTTTTCCAAACATAGGATGGCGACTTTTCCAAACATAGGATGGCGACTTTTCCAAACATAGGATGGCGACTTTTCCAAACATAGAATGGCGACTTTTCCAAACATAGGATGGCGACTTTTCCAAACATAGGATGGCGACTTTTCCAAACATAGGAAGGCGACTTTTCCAAACATGGAATGGCGACTTTTCCAAACATGGAATGGCGACTTTTCCAAACATAGGATGGCGACTTTTCCAAACATAGGATGGCGACTTTTCCAAACATAGGATGGCGACTTTTCCAAACATAGGATGGCGACTTTTCCAAACATAGGATGGCGACTTGTCCAAACATGGAATGGCGACTTGTCCAAACATGGAATGGCGACTTTTCCAAACATGGAATGGCGACTTTTCCAAACATGGAATGGCGACTTTTCCAAACATGGAATGGCGACTTTTCCAAACATGGAATGGCGACTTTTCCAAACATGGAATGGCGACTTTTCCAAACATGGAATGGCGACTTTTCCAAACATGGAATGGCGACTTTTCCAAACATGGAATGGCGACTTGTCCAAACATAGGATGGCGACTTTTCCAAACATAGGAATGGCGACTTTTCCAAACATGGAATGGCGACTTTTCCAAACATGGAATGGCGACTTTTCCAAACATAGGATGGCGACTTTTCCAAACATAGGATGGCGACTTTTCCAAACATAGGATGGCGACTTTTCCAAACATAGGATGGCGACTTTTCCAAACATAGGATGGCGACTTTTCCAAACATGGAATGGCGACTTGTCCAAACATGGAATGGCGACTTGTCCAAACATGGAATGGCGACTTTTCCAAACATGGAATGGCGACTTTTCCAAACATGGAATGGCGACTTTTCCAAACATGGAATGGCGACTTGTCCAAACATGGAATGGCGACTTGTCCAAACATGGAATGGCGACTTTTCCAAACATGGAATGGCGACTTTTCCAAACATGGAATGGCGACTTTTCCAAACATGGAATGGCGACTTTTCCAAACATAGGATGGCGACTTTTCCAAACATAGGATGGCGACTTTTCCAAACATAGGATGGCGACTTTTCCAAACATAGGATGGCGACTTTTCCAAACATGGAATGGCGACTTTTCCAAACATAGGATGGCGACTTTTCCAAACATAGGATGGCGACTTTTCCAAACATAGGATGGCGACTTTTCCAAACATAGGATGGCGACTTTTCCAAACATGGAATGGCGACTTTTCCAAACATGGAATGGCGACTTTTCCAAACATGGAATGGCGACTTTTCCAAACATGGAATGGCGACTTTTCCAAACATGGAATGGCGACTTTTCCAAACATAGGATGGCGACTTTTCCAAACATAGGATGGCGACTTTTCCAAACATAGGATGGCGACTTTTCCAAACATAGGATGGCGACTTTTCCAAACATAGGATGGCGACTTGTCCAAACATGGAATGGCGACTTTTCCAAACATAGGATGGCGACTTTTCCAAACATAGGATGGCGACTTTTCCAAACATAGGATGGCGACTTGTCCAAACATGGAATGGCGACTTGTCCAAACATGGAATGGCGACTTTTCCAAACATGGAATGGCGACTTTTCCAAACATGGAATGGCGACTTTTCCAAACATGGAATGGCGACTTTTCCAAACATGGAATGGCGACTTTTCCAAACATGGAATGGCGACTTTTCCAAACATGGAATGGCGACTTTTCCAAACATGGAATGGCGACTTTTCCAAACATGGAATGGCGACTTTTCCAAACATAGGATGGCGACTTTTCCAAACATAGGATGGCGACTTTTCCAAACATAGGATGGCGACTTTTCCAAACATAGGATGGCGACTTTTCCAAACATAGGATGGCGACTTTTCCAAACATGGAATGGCGACTTTTCCAAACATGGAATGGCGACTTTTCCAAACATGGAATGGCGACTTTTCCAAACATGGAATGGCGACTTTTCCAAACATAGGATGGCGACTTTTCCAAACATAGGATGGCGACTTTTCCAAACATAGGATGGCGACTTTTCCAAACATAGGATGGCGACTTTTCCAAACATGGAATGGCGACTTTTCCAAACATGGAATGGCGACTTTTCCAAACATGGAATGGCGACTTGTCCAAACATGGAATGGCGACTTGTCCAAACATGGAATGGCGACTTTTCCAAACATGGAATGGCGACTTTTCCAAACATGGAATGGCGACTTTTCCAAACATGGAATGGCGACTTTTCCAAACATAGGATGGCGACTTTTCCAAACATAGGATGGCGACTTTTCCAAACATGGAATGGCGACTTTTCCAAACATGGAATGGCGACTTTTCCAAACATGGAATGGCGACTTTTCCAAACATAGGATGGCGACTTTTCCAAACATAGGATGGCGACTTTTCCAAACATGGAATGGCGACTTTTCCAAACATGGAATGGCGACTTTTCCAAACATGGAATGGCGACTTTTCCAAACATGGAATGGCGACTTTTCCAAACATAGGATGGCGACTTTTCCAAACATAGGATGGCGACTTTTCCAAACATAGGATGGCGACTTTTCCAAACATAGGATGGCGACTTTTCCAAACATAGGATGGCGACTTTTCCAAACATGGAATGGCGACTTGTCCAAACATGGAATGGCGACTTTTCCAAACATGGAATGGCGACTTTTCCAAACATGGAATGGCGACTTTTCCAAACATGGAATGGCGACTTTTCCAAACATGGAATGGCGACTTTTCCAAACATGGAATGGCGACTTTTCCAAACATGGAATGGCGACTTTTCCAAACATGGAATGGCGACTTTTCCAAACATAGGATGGCGACTTTTCCAAACATAGGATGGCGACTTTTCCAAACATAGGATGGCGACTTTTCCAAACATAGGATGGCGACTTTTCCAAACATAGGATGGCGACTTTTCCAAACATGGAATGGCGACTTTTCCAAACATGGAATGGCGACTTTTCCAAACATGGAATGGCGACTTTTCCAAACATGGAATGGCGACTTTTCCAAACATAGGATGGCGACTTTTCCAAACATAGGATGGCGACTTTTCCAAACATAGGATGGCGACTTTTCCAAACATAGGATGGCGACTTTTCCAAACATGGAATGGCGACTTTTCCAAACATGGAATGGCGACTTTTCCAAACATGGAATGGCGACTTGTCCAAACATGGAATGGCGACTTGTCCAAACATGGAATGGCGACTTTTCCAAACATGGAATGGCGACTTTTCCAAACATGGAATGGCGACTTTTCCAAACATGGAATGGCGACTTTTCCAAACATAGGATGGCGACTTTTCCAAACATAGGATGGCGACTTTTCCAAACATAGGATGGCGACTTTTCCAAACATAGGATGGCGACTTTTCCAAACATGGAATGGCGACTTTTCCAAACATAGGATGGCGACTTTTCCAAACATAGGATGGCGACTTTTCCAAACATAGGATGGCGACTTTTCCAAACATAGGATGGCGACTTTTCCAAACATGGAATGGCGACTTTTCCAAACATGGAATGGCGACTTTTCCAAACATGGAATGGCGACTTGTCCAAACATAGGATGGCGACTTTTCCAAACATAGGATGGCGACTTTTCCAAACATGGAATGGCGACTTTTCCAAACATGGAATGGCGACTTTTCCAAACATGGAATGGCGACTTTTCCAAACATGGAATGGCGACTTTTCCAAACATAGGATGGCGACTTTTCCAAACATAGGATGGCGACTTTTCCAAACATAGGATGGCGACTTTTCCAAACATGGAATGGCGACTTTTCCAAACATGGAATGGCGACTTTTCCAAACATGGAATGGCGACTTTTCCAAACATGGAATGGCGACTTGTCCAAACATAGGATGGCGACTTTTCCAAACATAGGATGGCGACTTTTCCAAACATGGAATGGCGACTTTTCCAAACATGGAATGGCGACTTTTCCAAACATGGAATGGCGACTTTTCCAAACATGGAATGGCGACTTTTCCAAACATGGAATGGCGACTTTTCCAAACATGGAATGGCGACTTTTCCAAACATGGAATGGCGACTTTTCCAAACATGGAATGGCGACTTTTCCAAACATGGAATGGCGACTTTTCCAAACATGGAATGGCGACTTTTCCAAACATAGGATGGCGACTTTTCCAAACATAGGATGGCGACTTTTCCAAACATGGAATGGCGACTTTTCCAAACATGGAATGGCGACTTTTCCAAACATGGAATGGCGACTTTTCCAAACATGGAATGGCGACTTTTCCAAACATGGAATGGCGACTTTTCCAAACATGGAATGGCGACTTTTCCAAACATAGGATGGCGACTTTTCCAAACATGGAATGGCGACTTTTCCAAACATGGAATGGCGACTTTTCCAAACATGGAATGGCGACTTTTCCAAACATGGAATGGCGACTTGTCCAAACATAGGATGGCGACTTTTCCAAACATAGGATGGCGACTTTTCCAAACATAGGATGGCGACTTTTCCAAACATAGGATGGCGACTTTTCCAAACATGGAATGGCGACTTTTCCAAACATGGAATGGCGACTTTTCCAAACATGGAATGGCGACTTTTCCAAACATGGAATGGCGACTTGTCCAAACATAGGATGGCGACTTTTCCAAACATAGGATGGCGACTTTTCCAAACATAGGATGGCGACTTTTCCAAACATAGGATGGCGACTTTTCCAAACATGGAATGGCGACTTTTCCAAACATGGAATGGCGACTTTTCCAAACATGGAATGGCGACTTGTCCAAACATAGGATGGCGACTTTTCCAAACATAGGATGGCGACTTTTCCAAACATAGGATGGCGACTTTTCCAAACATAGGATGGCGACTTTTCCAAACATAGAATGGCGACTTTTCCAAACATAGGATGGCGACTTTTCCAAACATAGGATGGCGACTTTTCCAAACATAGGATGGCGACTTTTCCAAACATGGAATGGCGACTTTTCCAAACATGGAATGGCGACTTTTCCAAACATGGAATGGCGACTTTTCCAAACATGGAATGGCGACTTTTCCAAACATGGAATGGCGACTTTTCCAAACATGGAATGGCGACTTTTCCAAACATGGAATGGCGACTTTTCCAAACATGGAATGGCGACTTTTCCAAACATGGAATGGCGACTTGTCCAAACATAGGATGGCGACTTTTCCAAACATAGGAATGGCGACTTTTCCAAACATGGAATGGCGACTTTTCCAAACATGGAATGGCGACTTTTCCAAACATGGAATGGCGACTTGTCCAAACATAGGATGGCGACTTTTCCAAACATAGGATGGCGACTTTTCCAAACATAGGATGGCGACTTTTCCAAACATAGGATGGCGACTTTTCCAAACATGGAATGGCGACTTTTCCAAACATGGAATGGCGACTTTTCCAAACATGGAATGGCGACTTGTCCAAACATAGGATGGCGACTTTTCCAAACATGGAATGGCGACTTTTCCAAACATAGGATGGCGACTTTTCCAAACATGGAATGGCGACTTGTCCAAACATGGAATGGCGACTTTTCCAAACATGGAATGGCGACTTTTCCAAACATGGAATGGCGACTTTTCCAAACATGGAATGGCGACTTTTCCAAACATAGGATGGCGACTTTTCCAAACATGGAATGGCGACTTTTCCAAACATGGAATGGCGACTTTTCCAAACATGGAATGGCGACTTTTCCAAACATGGAATGGCGACTTGTCCAAACATAGGATGGCGACTTTTCCAAACATAGGATGGCGACTTTTCCAAACATAGGATGGCGACTTTTCCAAACATAGGATGGCGACTTTTCCAAACATGGAATGGCGACTTTTCCAAACATGGAATGGCGACTTTTCCAAACATGGAATGGCGACTTGTCCAAACATAGGATGGCGACTTTTCCAAACATGGAATGGCGACTTTTCCAAACATAGGATGGCGACTTTTCCAAACATGGAATGGCGACTTGTCCAAACATGGAATGGCGACTTTTCCAAACATGGAATGGCGACTTTTCCAAACATGGAATGGCGACTTTTCCAAACATAGAATGGCGACTTTTCCAAACATAGAATGGCGACTTTTCCAAACATAGGATGGCGACTTTTCCAAACATGGAATGGCGACTTTTCCAAACATGGAATGGCGACTTTTCCAAACATAGGATGGCGACTTTTCCAAACATGGAATGGCGACTTTTCCAAACATGGAATGGCGACTTTTCCAAACATGGAATGGCGACTTTTCCAAACATAGGATGGCGACTTTTCCAAACATAGAATGGCGACTTTTCCAAACATAGAATGGCGACTTTTCCAAACATGGAATGGCGACTTTTCCAAACATGGAATGGCGACTTTTCCAAACATGGAATGGCGACTTTTCCAAACATAGGATGGCGACTTTTCCAAACATAGGATGGCGACTTTTCCAAACATAGGATGGCGACTTTTCCAAACATAGGATGGCGACTTTTCCAAACATAGAATGGCGACTTTTCCAAACATAGGATGGCGACTTTTCCAAACATGGAATGGCGACTTTTCCAAACATGGAATGGCGACTTTTCCAAACATGGAATGGCGACTTTTCCAAACATAGGATGGCGACTTTTCCAAACATAGAATGGCGACTTTTCCAAACATAGGATGGCGACTTTTCCAAACATGGAATGGCGACTTTTCCAAACATGGAATGGCGACTTTTCCAAACATGGAATGGCGACTTTTCCAAACATAGGATGGCGACTTTTCCAAACATGGAATGGCGACTTTTCCAAACATGGAATGGCGACTTTTCCAAACATAGGATGGCGACTTTTCCAAACATGGAATGGCGACTTTTCCAAACATGGAATGGCGACTTTTCCAAACATGGAATGGCGACTTTTCCAAACATAGGATGGCGACTTTTCCAAACATGGAATGGCGACTTTTCCAAACATAGAATGGCGACTTTTCCAAACATGGAATGGCGACTTTTCCAAACATGGAATGGCGACTTTTCCAAACATAGAATGGCGACTTTTCCAAACATGGAATGGCGACTTTTCCAAACATGGAATGGCGACTTTTCCAAACATGGAATGGCGACTTTTCCAAACATGGAATGGCGACTTTTCCAAACATGGAATGGCGACTTTTCCAAACATGGAATGGCGACTTTTCCAAACATGGAATGGCGACTTTTCCAAACATAGAATGGCGACTTTTCCAAACATGGAATGGCGACTTTTCCAAACATGGAATGGCGACTTTTCCAAACATGGAATGGCGACTTTTCCAAACATGGAATGGCGACTTTTCCAAACATGGAATGGCGACTTTTCCAAACATGGAATGGCGACTTTTCCAAACATGGAATGGCGACTTTTCCAAACATAGAATGGCGACTTTTCCAAACATGGAATGGCGACTTTTCCAAACATGGAATGGCGACTTTTCCAAACATGGAATGGCGACTTTTCCAAACATGGAATGGCGACTTTTCCAAACATAGGATGGCGACTTTTCCAAACATAGGATGGCGACTTTTCCAAACATAGAATGGCGACTTTTCCAAACATAGAATGGCGACTTTTCCAAACATAGAATGGCGACTTTTCCAAACATGGAATGGCGACTTTTCCAAACATAGGATGGCGACTTTTCCAAACATAGAATGGCGACTTTTCCAAACATGGAATGGCGACTTTTCCAAACATAGAATGGCGACTTTTCCAAACATAGAATGGCGACTTTTCCAAACATAGAATGGCGACTTTTCCAAACATGGAATGGCGACTTTTCCAAACATGGAATGGCGACTTTTCCAAACATGGAATGGCGACTTTTCCAAACATAGGATGGCGACTTTTCCAAACATAGAATGGCGACTTTTCCAAACATGGAATGGCGACTTTTCCAAACATAGAATGGCGACTTTTCCAAACATGGAATGGCGACTTTTCCAAACATGGAATGGCGACTTTTCCAAACATAGGATGGCGACTTTTCCAAACATAGAATGGCGACTTTTCCAAACATGGAATGGCGACTTTTCCAAACATGGAATGGCGACTTTTCCAAACATGGAATGGCGACTTTTCCAAACATAGAATGGCGACTTTTCCAAACATAGAATGGCGACTTTTCCAAACATAGAATGGCGACTTTTCCAAACATAGAATGGCGACTTTTCCAAACATAGAATGGCGACTTTTCCAAACATGGAATGGCGACTTTTCCAAACATGGAATGGCGACTTTTCCAAACATGGAATGGCGACTTTTCCAAACATGGAATGGCGACTTTTCCAAACATGGAATGGCGACTTTTCCAAACATGGAATGGCGACTTTTCCAAACATGGAATGGCGACTTTTCCAAACATGGAATGGCGACTTTTCCAAACATGGAATGGCGACTTTTCCAAACATGGAATGGCGACTTTTCCAAACATGGAATGGCGACTTTTCCAAACATGGAATGGCGACTTTTCCAAACATAGAATGGCGACTTTTCCAAACATAGAATGGCGACTTTTCCAAACATAGAATGGCGACTTTTCCAAACATAGGATGGCGACTTTTCCAAACATAGGATGGCGACTTTTCCAAACATAGAATGGCGACTTTTCCAAACATGGAATGGCGACTTTTCCAAACATGGAATGGCGACTTTTCCAAACATGGAATGGCGACTTTTCCAAACATGGAATGGCGACTTTTCCAAACATGGAATGGCGACTTTTCCAAACATGGAATGGCGACTTTTCCAAACATGGAATGGCGACTTTTCCAAACATGGAATGGCGACTTTTCCAAACATGGAATGGCGACTTTTCCAAACATGGAATGGCGACTTTTCCAAACATAGAATGGCGACTTTTCCAAACATAGAATGGCGACTTTTCCAAACATAGAATGGCGACTTTTCCAAACATAGAATGGCGACTTTTCCAAACATAGGATGGCGACTTTTCCAAACATAGGATGGCGACTTTTCCAAACATAGGATGGCGACTTTTCCAAACATAGGATGGCGACTTTTCCAAACATAGAATGGCGACTTTTCCAAACATGGAATGGCGACTTTTCCAAACATAGAATGGCGACTTTTCCAAACATAGAATGGCGACTTTTCCAAACATGGAATGGCGACTTTTCCAAACATGGAATGGCGACTTTTCCAAACATAGAATGGCGACTTTTCCAAACATAGAATGGCGACTTTTCCAAACATAGAATGGCGACTTTTCCAAACATAGAATGGCGACTTTTCCAAACATAGAATGGCGACTTTTCCAAACATAGGATGGCGACTTTTCCAAACATAGGATGGCGACTTTTCCAAACATAGGATGGCGACTTTTCCAAACATAGGATGGCGACTTTTCCAAACATAGAATGGCGACTTTTCCAAACATGGAATGGCGACTTTTCCAAACATAGAATGGCGACTTTTCCAAACATAGAATGGCGACTTTTCCAAACATGGAATGGCGACTTTTCCAAACATGGAATGGCGACTTTTCCAAACATAGAATGGCGACTTTTCCAAACATAGAATGGCGACTTTTCCAAACATGGAATGGCGACTTTTCCAAACATGGAATGGCGACTTTTCCAAACATGGAATGGCGACTTTTCCAAACATAGAATGGCGACTTTTCCAAACATAGAATGGCGACTTTTCCAAACATGGAATGGCGACTTTTCCAAACATAGAATGGCGACTTTTCCAAACATAGAATGGCTGAGGTGAGAGGATCTAAAGGATCCGAAGAGCCTCGAGAATCTGTTTTGAAGTGGAAGCGTCGGATCGGTGAGTCACTCCACGCACGGTCGCAACGGTTTCCGAAACGCCTCGAACATCGACCAGTCGGTTCGGGAAAGAGCCTATTCCGTAGTAGGGGGCACATATGTTACACGTCGCTACCCTATTGTCCTCTGGTGTAGCCCCGAGTAGTCATCTACTATCTAACTCTGAATTAGATTCGACACTAGGTATGATTATCTCTATATCTGTTTATTGTTGGAGAATAGAATAATAGTGATATGGGATATATGGGATATAGAGGGTCGGATAGAATATAGGAAATGATGCCGAATAGGAACCAGCGCATACCCGGTGCACCACACACCAGCACGTCCTCCATCCAACTGCCGTCCTCTGCTTGCCTGGTGTGGGCGTGTCCGGTATCGCGGGGTATATCATGTGGGGTATAACATGCGGGGTATAACACATAATTTGAAGAAAGAGTGGCGGTAGCTCCAGTGTACGGAGCTTCTCAGTTGAGAAACAGGCACACACAGGCACAGATAAGCCCCGCCCCCTCGTCACAGATAAGCTCCGCCTACTCGACGACAGAGTTCCTGGTCCCTTCGCTTCCAATTCATTCACCTTCCAATTCATCGGTTCTTTTTCTATATATTTGGTTTTTTTTCTTTGAAATTTGGTTCTTTTTTTTTTAACTAGGTTCTTTTTTTTTTTTGGAATTTGGTTCTTTTTTTTGAATTAGGTTCTTTTTTTTTAAATTTGGTTCTTTTTTTAAAAATTTGGTTCTTTTTTTTAAAATTTGGTTCTTTTTTTAAAAATTTGTTTCTATTTTTTTAAATTTGGTTCTTTTTTTTTAAATTTGGTTCTTTTTTGGTTCTTTTTTCCTCATTGGAAATTTTTCTTTCCTTCTATTGGGACCCTGTCAGTCACGTCTTTCCCCCCTGTTAGTCACGTCTCTCCTTCCTCTTTCCTCTTTTTACCCAACACGTACTGTTCTCGGCGTGCACCCATAGCTTAGTGGTAGAGCGCTCGACCGTCAGGCCGAGAGTCCCGGGATCGAAACCCGGTGGGTGCGCACGCTGCAATGATTGGCACTCTGTGTCTTGAATCATCAACTGGTTATCGTCACGTGAAATAAATAACGTTCTTTTTTTCAATAGGAAGGTGCGATGGGTAGGAAAAAGAAATTTTTTGAAAAAAAAGAAATTTTGAAGAAAAAAAGAAATTTCGAAAAAAAATAAGAAATTTAAAAAAAAAGAAATTTTGAAAAAAAAGAAATTTCAAAAAATTTCGAAAAAAAAAAAACAAATTTTGAAAAAAAAACAAATTTTGAAAAAAAAAGAAATTTCGAAAAAAAAGAACCAAATTAAAAAAAAAAAAATTTCGAAAAAAAAGAAATTTTGAAAAAAAAAAAAGAAATTTTGAAAAAGAAGAAACAAATTTCGAAAAAAAAAAGAAATTTTGAAAAAAAAGAAACAAATTTCGAAAAAAAAGAAACGAATTTCGAGAAAAAATTTCAAAAAATTTTCGAAAAAAAAAGAAATTTTGAAAAAAAAAGAAACAAATTTCTAAAAAAAAGGAAACAAATTTCGAAAAAAAACCCAATTTCAAAAAAAAGAACCCAAATTTTAAAAAAAAAATTTTAAAAAAAGAACCTAATTTAAAAAAAAGGTCGAAGTGTGATATAAAAAGTGCAAAAGCCCTCTTCCTGTGCTAGCCCGGCGAACCGCCCGGGGGGGAAAGAAAGAGGGCGGAACGCCGAACTAGCCCCTAACCCCGCTCTCACCGTGCGGGAACGGCGCGGCGACAGGACAGTCCCGAGGGGGACCGTCCGTCGACGCTCGGCTCAAGGCAGTCCGAGGGACCGTCTATCATCGCCCGCCGCTCAGGAGCCTTTCTCCGTCATCACGGCTACCGCTCAAGGGCCGGAACCCTATCATCGCAGGCAACGGTACCGCTCAAGACACAGAGTGCCAATCATTGCAGCGTGCGCACCCACCGGGTTTTGATCCCGGGGCTCTCGGCCTGACGGTCGAGCGCTCTACCACTAAGCTATGGGTGCACGCCGAGAACAGTACGTGTTGGGTAAAAAGAGGAAAGAGGAAGGAGAGACGTGACTAACAGGGGGGAAAGACGTGACTGACAGGGTCCCAATAGAAGGAAAGAAAAATTTCCAATGAGGAAAAAAGAACCAAATTAAAAAAAAAAAAGAACCAAATTTTAGAAAAAAGATCAAATTTAAAAAAAAAGAAACAAATTAAAAAAAAAGAAGAACCAAATTTAGAAAAAAAAGAACCAAATTTTAAAAAAAGAACCAAATTTTAAAAAAAGAACCAAATTTTAAAAAAAAGAACCAAATTTAAAAAAAAAGAACCAAATTTTTAAAAAAAGAACCAAATTTTAAAAAAAAAAGAACCAAATTTTAAAAAAAAGAACCAAATTTAAAAAAAAAGAACCAAAATTTTAAAAAAAGAACCAAATTTTTTAAAAAAAGAACCAAATTTTAAAAAAAAGAACCAAATTTAAAAAAAAAGAACCAAATTTTTAAAAAAAGAACCAAATTTAAAAAAAAAAAGAACCAAATTTTAAAAAAAAGAACCAAATTTAAAAAAAAAGAACCAAAATTTTAAAAAAAGAACCAAATTTTTTAAAAAAAGAACCAAATTTTAGAAAAAAGAACCAAATTTAAAAAAAAAGAACCAAATTTTAAAAAAAAGAACCAAATTTTAAAAAAAAGAACCAAATTTAAAAAAAAAGAACCAAATTTTTTAAAAAAGAACCAAAATTTTAAAAAAAGAACCAAATTTTTTAAAAAAAGAACCAAATTTTAGAAAAAAGAACCAAATTTTAAAAAAAAGAACCAAATTTTAAAAAAAAGAACCAAATTTTAGAAAAAAGAACCAAATTTAAAAAAAAAGAAACAAATTAAAAAAAAAGAAGAACCAAATTTAGAAAAAAAAGAACCAAATTTTTAAAAAAAGAACCAAATTTTAAAAAAAAGAACCAAATTTTAAAAAAAAGAACCAAATTTTAAAAAAAAGAACCAAATTTTAGAAAAAAGAACCAAATTTTAAAAAAAAGAACCAAATTTTAAAAAAAAGAACCAAATTTTAGAAAAAAGAACCAAATTTTAAAAAAAAGAACCAAATTTAAAAAAAAAGAACCAAATTTTTAAAAAAAGAACCAAATTTTAAAAAAAAAGAACCAAATTTTAAAAAAAAGAACCAAATTTAAAAAAAAAGAACAAAATTTTTTAAAAAAGAACCAAAATTTTAAAAAAAGAACCAAATTTTTAAAAAAAGAACCAAATTTAAAAAAAAAAGAACCAAATTTAAAAAAAAAGAACCAAATTTAAAAAAAAAGAACCAAATTTAAAAAAAAAGAACCAAATTTAAAAAAAAAGAACCAAATTTTTTAAAAAAGAACCAAAATTTTAAAAAAAGAACCAAATTTTTTAAAAAAAGAACCAAATTTTAAAAAAAAGAACCAAATTTAAAAAAAAAGAACCAAATTTTAAAAAAAAGAACCAAATTTTAGAAAAAAGAACCAAATTTTAAAAAAAAGAACCAAATTTTAGAAAAAAGAACCAAATTTTAAAAAAAAGAACCAAATTTAAAAAAAAAGAACCAAATTTTTTAAAAAAGAACCAAATTTTAAAAAAAAGAACCAAATTTTAGAAAAAAGAACCAAATTTTAAAAAAAAGAACCAAATTTAAAATTTAAAAAAAAAGAACCAAATTTTTAAAAAAAGAACCAAATTTAAAAAAAAAAGAACCAAATTTTTTAAAAAAGAACCAAAATTTTAAAAAAAGAACCAAATTTAAAAAAATAGAAACAAATTTTTAAAAAAAGAACCAAATTTTAAAAAAAAGAACCAAATTTTTTAAAAAAAGAACCAAATTTTAAAAAAAAGAACCAAATTTTTTAAAAAAGAACCAAATTTAAAAAAAAAAGAACCAAATTTTTTAAAAAAGAACCAAAATTTTAAAAAAAGAACCAAATTTTTTAAAAAAAGAACCAAATTTTAGAAGAAAGAACCAAATTAAAAAAAAAAAGAACCAAATTTTAGAAAAAAGAACCAAATAAAAAAAAAAAGAACCAAATTTTAAAAAAAACAAATTTTGAAAAAAAAAGAACCAAATTTAAAATTTTGAAAAAAAAAATTTTGAAAAAAAAGAAATTTTGAAGAAAAAAAGAAATTTCGAAAAAAAAGAAATTTTGAAAAAAAAAAGAAATTTCGAAAAAAAATAAGAAATTTAAAAAAAAAGAAATTTTGAAAAAAAAGAAATTTCAAAAAATTTCGAAAAAAAAAAAACAAATTTTGAAAAAAAAACAAATTTTGAAAAAAAAAGAAATTTCGAAAAAAAAGAACCAAATTAAAAAAAAAAAAATTTCGAAAAAAAAAGAAATTTTGAAAAAAAAAAAAGAAATTTTGAAAAAAAAGAAACAAATTTCGAAAAAAAAAAGAAATTTTGAAAAAAAAGAAACAAATTTCGAAAAAAAAGAAACGAATTTCGAGAAAAAATTTCAAAAAATTTTCGAAAAAAAAAGAAATTTTGAAAAAAAAAAGAAACAAATTTCTAAAAAAAAGGAAACAAATTTCGAAAAAAAACCCAATTTCAAAAAAAAGAACCCAAATTTTAAAAAAAAAATTTTAAAAAAAGAACCTAATTCAAAAAAAAGGTCGAAGTGTGATATAAAAAGTGCAAAAGCCCTCTTCCTGTGCTAGCCCGGCGAACCGCCCGGGGGGGAAAGAAAGAGGGCGGAACGCCGAACTAGCCCCTAACCCCGCTCTCACCGTGCGGGAACGGCGCGGCGACAGGACAGTCCCGAGGGGGACCGTCCGTCGACGCTCGGCTCAAGGCAGTCCGAGGGACCGTCTATCATCGCCCGCCGCTCAGGAGCCTTTCTCCGTCATCACGGCTACCGCTCAAGGGCCGGAACCCTATCATCGCAGGCAACGGTACCGCTCAAGACACAGAGTGCCAATCATTGCAGCGTGCGCACCCACCGGGTTTTGATCCCGGGGCTCTCGGCCTGACGGTCGAGCGCTCTACCACTAAGCTATGGGTGCACGCCGAGAACAGTACGTGTTGGGTAAAAAGAGGAAAGAGGAAGGAGAGACGTGACTAACAGGGGGGAAAGACGTGACTGACAGGGTCCCAATAGAAGGAAAGAAAAATTTCCAATGAGGAAAAAAGAACCAAAAAAGAACCAAATTTTAAAAAAAAGAACCAAATTTAAAAAAATAGAAACAAATTTTTAAAAAAAGAACCAAATTTTAAAAAAAAGAACCAAATTTTTAAAAAAAGAACCAAATTTTAAAAAAAAGAACCTAATTCAAAAAAAAGAACCAAATTCCAAAAAAAAAAGAACCTAGTTAAAAAAAAAAGAACCAAATTTCAAAGAAAAAAAACCAAATATATAGAAAAAGAACCGATGAATTGGAAGGTGAATGAATTGGAAGCGAAGGGACCAGGAACTCTGTCGTCGAGTAGGCGGAGCTTATCTGTGACGAGGGGGCGGGGCTTATCTGTGCCTGTGTGTGCCTGTTTCTCAACTGAGAAGCTCCGTACACTGGAGCTACCGCCACTCTTTCTTCAAATTATGTGTTATACCCCGCATGTTATACCCCACATGATATACCCCGCGATACCGGACACGCCCACACCAGGCAAGCAGAGGACGGCAGTTGGATGGAGGACGTGCTGGTGTGTGGTGCACCGGGTATGCGCTGGTTCCTATTCGGCATCATTTCCTATATTCTATCCGACCCTCTATATCCCATATATCCCATATCACTATTATTCTATTCTCCAACAATAAACAGATATAGAGATAATCATACCTAGTGTCGAATCTAATTCAGAGTTAGATAGTAGATGACTACTCGGGGCTACACCAGAGGACAATAGGGTAGCGACGTGTAACATATGTGCCCCCTACTACGGAATAGGCTCTTTCCCGAACCGACTGGTCGATGTTCGAGGCGTTTCGGAAACCGTTGCGACCGTGCGTGGAGTGACTCACCGATCCGACGCTTCCACTTCAAAACAGATTCTCGAGGCTCTTCGGATCCTTCAGATCCTCTCACCCCAGGATGGCGGAAAAAAAGAACCAAATTTCGAAAAAAAAGAACCAAATTTAAAAAAAGAAGAACCAAATTCCAAAAAAAAAGAAAAACAAATTTTTTGACTCACTTTCGTTTTTGGTTTTTTTATTCACTTTTTTTTCATCATTTTAACTTTTTTCCTTGGTTTTTTGGCTTTTTTCGGTCATCTTCACTTTTTTCTAGGTTTTCTTGGGACCCTATCACTTGTTTCCGTTTTCAGCGTCCACCCGCTTAGTGGTAGACCTTTAGAAAAGTTTTTCCAGACTTGCGATTTTAGAACTGGGCCGTGTTTTTTTAGAGCCCGGCCCGGGCTCTGCCCGTTTTTGAAAAGATGCCGCTTCTGTCCATCCAAATCGGAGCCCTCCGATTTCAGAGTAATGGAAACGCGCCCCACTGCACAAATTTTCTTGACGTTTTTTTTCGAATTTCGTCCCCTTTATTTGAAAACTGATCCGAAAAAATTGTTTTACAAGATTACTTTTGAACAAGTTAGTACTACCACGGGCCCAACGGGCCGGGCCGGTCAGAAATTTTTCATTTCGGCCCGGCCCGTCGCAAGTCTCTGGTTTTTCTAGTTCTGATCATTGAGCGAGTTGTCGACAATCATTTTCTGGGCGAGCTATCTGGGCGAGTGTCTCCAGACGTTCCCGTCAAGAATACCGATGCCCTCTCCGATTTCAATCGGGTTTTCCGACTCGACACGAAAAAGTGAAAAAGACCCTGAAAAGCCTGAAAGCCTGAAAAGACGAAGAAAAAACTAGTGAACAGCTCTATTTTGACCACTTTCTAGGCAAATACTCATTTACTACCGTCTCTTTTACTACCTCACTCATTTACTACCTTTTACTCATTTACTACCACTGCTCTTTTACTACCTTTTTCCGAGTTTCTCTTTTACTACCTTTTGCTCATTTACTACCACCACTCTTTTACTACCTTTTGCTCATTTACTACCACTATCAGTTTAATACCCTCTTCCGAGTTTCTCATTTAGCTTGGCTTTTCACGCCTTTTAAGGCCAGAACATCGGTCAGACTATTCTGTGTGGTCAGTTGGCACCTGGAACTGTAGCACATAGAGACCACGATTAATCGATCGGCAGTTTTGCATACACTTTTGAACACTTAAACCAGGCTCAGCGGGACAACCACCAGAGGTGCTCCGCACTCTGAAATCCCAGGTCCGCAGTGCTTTCGCACTAGAAGAATGGATCGATATCTAATCTTTAATCAATTTTCACACTCTCATTACCAGGTTTTTAGGTTTGTCATTTCACAATTTTTGGCGTTCGGGTAACATCTTTCTAGCTTCCGACTACTGTTCTTACGTTCCGCGCCTATTCGTGAAACTATCTGACTCGTCCAATGGCCCGTGCTGGATTAGGTGTTACCAGAGTTGAGTTCCCGAGGAAAAAAGGATTCAATAGAAAACATTTTATTCAAAGAGGAAATGTTGGATTTTTCAGATGTGGCCCTAACGAGGGCCGTTGGGTTGTCGTCGAGAGCTGAGTTCGGGGTCTAAACCGACATCGGTGAAAATCTGAAAATGAGAATTTTAGAATAGAATTGACGGTAAGATAATTGATAAATTAGGAAACAAATTGAGAAAAAAAAACTGAGGTTGGCCTAAAATTCAAACCGGGATTTGAAGGAATTGGGGCCTCAATAGCGTGGAAAATTATTATTTCGCAAATCTTAAATTAATTTTCAGCAATAAAATCATAAAACATCTCAGAAAACCGAAAAAAAAGTAAAAAATGGAGTTGAAAACGCTGAAACTGATCGATCTAATGCTTAAACGTTGAATACTCAGTCAACGAATTCGCTGCTGCGGTGTATTGCGGAGTTTCGGCATCGACCGTAATCCGTGAACAATTTGGGCGTTTTCAACTCCATTTTTTACTTTTTTTCGGTTTTCTGAGATGTTTTATGATTTTATTGCTGAAAATTAATTTAAGATTTGCGAAATAATAATTTTCCACGCTGTTGAGGCCCCAATTCCTTCAAATCCCAGTTTAAATTTTAGGCCAACCTCAGTTTTTTTTTCTCTATTTGTTTCCTAATTTATCAATTATCTTACCGTCAATTTTCTATTCTAAAATTCTCATTTTCAGATTTTCACCGATGTCGGTTTAGACCCCGAACTCAGCTCTCGACGACAACCCAACGGCCCTCGTTAGGGCCACATCTGAAAAATCCAACATTTCCTCTTTGAATAAAATGTTTTCTATTGAATCCTTTTTTCCTCGGGAACTCAACTCTGGTAACACCTAATCCAGCACGGGCCATTGGACGAGTCAGATAGTTTCACGAATAGGCGCGGAACGTAAGAACAGTAGTCGGAAGCTAGAAAGATGTTACCCGAACGCCAAAAATTGTGAAATGACAAACCTAAAAACCTGGTAATGAGAGTGTGAAAATTGATTAAAGATTAGATATCGATCCATTCTTCTAGTGCGAAAGCACTGCGGACCTGGGATTTCAGAGTGCGGAGCACCTCTGGTGGTTGTCCCGCTGAGCCTGGTTTAAGTGTTCAAAAGTGTATGCAAAACTGCCGATCGATTAATCGTGGTCTCTATGTGCTACAGTTCCAGGTGCCAACTGACCACACAGAATAGTCTGACCGATGTTCTGGCCTTAAAAGGCGTGAAAAGCCAAGCTAAATGAGAAACTCGGAAGAGGGTATTAAACTGATAGTGGTAGTAAATGAGCAAAAGGTAGTAAAAGAGTGGTGGTAGTAAATGAGCAAAAGGTAGTAAAAGAGAAACTCGGAAAAAGGTAGTAAAAGAGCAGTGGTAGTAAATGAGTAAAAGGTAGTAAATGAGTGAGGTAGTAAAAGAGACGGTAGTAAATGAGTATTTGCCTAGAAAGTGGTCAAAATAGAGCTGTTCACTAGTTTTTTCTTCGTCTTTTCAGGCTTTCAGGCTTTTCAGGGTCTTTTTCACTTTTTCGTGTCGAGTCGGAAAACCCGATTGAAATCGGAGAGGGCATCGGTATTCTTGACGGGAACGTCTGGAGACACTCGCCCAGATAGCTCGCCCAGAAAATGATTGTCGACAACTCGCTCAATGATCAGAACTAGAAAAACCAGAGACTTGCGACGGGCCGGGCCGAAATGAAAAATTTCTGACCGGCCCGGCCCGTTGGGCCCGTGGTAGTACTAACTTGTTCAAAAGTAATCTTGTAAAACAATTTTTTCGGATCAGTTTTCAAATAAAGGGGACGAAATTCGAAAAAAAACGTCAAGAAAATTTGTGCAGTGGGGCGCGTTTCCATTACTCTGAAATCGGAGGGCTCCGATTTGGATGGACAGAAGCGGCATCTTTTCAAAAACGGGCAGAGCCCGGGCCGGGCTCTAAAAAAACACGGCCCAGTTCTAAAATCGCAAGTCTGGAAAAACTTTTCTAAAGGTCTACCACTAAGCGGGTGGACGCTGAAAACGGAAACAAGTGATAGGGTCCCAAGAAAACCTAGAAAAAAGTGAAGATGACCGAAAAAAGCCAAAAAACCAAGGAAAAAAGTTAAAATGATGAAAAAAAAGTGAATAAAAAAACCAAAAACGAAAGTGAGTCAAAAAATTTGTTTTTCTTTTTTTTTGGAATTTGGTTCTTCTTTTTTTAAATTTGGTTCTTTTTTTTCGAAATTTGGTTCTTTTTTTCCGCCATCCTGGGGTGAGAGGATCTGAAGGATCCGAAGAGCCTCGAGAATCTGTTTTGAAGTGGAAGCGTCGGATCGGTGAGTCACTCCACGCACGGTCGCAACGGTTTCCGAAACGCCTCGAACATCGACCAGTCGGTTCGGGAAAGAGCCTATTCCGTAGTAGGGGGCACATATGTTACACGTCGCTACCCTATTGTCCTCTGGTGTAGCCCCGAGTAGTCATCTACTATCTAACTCTGAATTAGATTCGACACTAGGTATGATTATCTCTATATCTGTTTATTGTTGGAGAATAGAATAATAGTGATATGGGATATATGGGATATAGAGGGTCGGATAGAATATAGGAAATGATGCCGAATAGGAACCAGCGCATACCCGGTGCACCACACACCAGCACGTCCTCCATCCAACTGCCGTCCTCTGCTTGCCTGGTGTGGGCGTGTCCGGTATCGCGGGGTATATCATGTGGGGTATAACATGCGGGGTATAACACATAATTTGAAGAAAGAGTGGCGGTAGCTCCAGTGTACGGAGCTTCTCAGTTGAGAAACAGGCACACACAGGCACAGATAAGCCCCGCCCCCTCGTCACAGATAAGCTCCGCCTACTCGACGACAGAGTTCCTGGTCCCTTCGCTTCCAATTCATTCACCTTCCAATTCATCGGTTCTTTTTCTATATATTTGGTTTTTTTTCTTTGAAATTTGGTTCTTTTTTTTTAACTAGGTTCTTTTTTTTTTGGAATTTGGTTCTTTTTTTTGAATTAGGTTCTTTTTTTTAAAATTTGGTTCTTTTTTTAAAAATTTGGTTCTTTTTTTTAAAATTTGGTTCTTTTTTTAAAAATTTGTTTCTATTTTTTTAAATTTGGTTCTTTTTTTTAAAATTTGGTTCTTTTTTGGTTCTTTTTTCCTCATTGGAAATTTTTCTTTCCTTCTATTGGGACCCTGTCAGTCACGTCTTTCCCCCCTGTTAGTCACGTCTCTCCTTCCTCTTTCCTCTTTTTACCCAACACGTACTGTTCTCGGCGTGCACCCATAGCTTAGTGGTAGAGCGCTCGACCGTCAGGCCGAGAGCCCCGGGATCAAAACCCGGTGGGTGCGCACGCTGCAATGATTGGCACTCTGTGTCTTGAGCGGTACCGTTGCCTGCGATGATAGGGTTCCGGCCCTTGAGCGGTAGCCGTGATGACGGAGAAAGGCTCCTGAGCGGCGGGCGATGATAGACGGTCCCTCGGACTGCCTTGAGCCGAGCGTCGACGGACGGTCCCCCTCGGGACTGTCCTGTCGCCGCGCCGTTCCCGCACGGTGAGAGCGGGGTTAGGGGCTAGTTCGGCGTTCCGCCCTCTTTCTTTCCCCCCCGGGCGGTTCGCCGGGCTAGCACAGGAAGAGGGCTTTTGCACTTTTTATATCACACTTCGACCTTTTTTTTGAATTAGGTTCTTTTTTTAAAATTTTTTTTTTAAAATTTGGGTTCTTTTTTTTGAAATTGGGTTTTTTTTCGAAATTTGTTTCCTTTTTTTTAGAAATTTGTTTCTTTTTTTTTTCAAAATTTCTTTTTTTTTCGAAAATTTTTTGAAATTTTTTCTCGAAATTCGTTTCTTTTTTTTCGAAATTTGTTTCTTTTTTTTCAAAATTTCTTTTTTTTTTCGAAATTTGTTTCTTTTTTTTCAAAATTTCTTTTTTTTTTTTCAAAATTTCTTTTTTTTTCGAAATTTTTTTTTTTTTAATTTGGTTCTTTTTTTTCGAAATTTCTTTTTTTTTCAAAATTTGTTTTTTTTTCAAAATTTGTTTTTTTTTTTTCGAAATTTTTTGAAATTTCTTTTTTTTCAAAATTTCTTTTTTTTTAAATTTCTTATTTTTTTTCGAAATTTCTTTTTTTTTTCAAAATTTCTTTTTTTTCGAAATTTCTTTTTTTCTTCAAAATTTCTTTTTTTTCAAAATTTTTTTTTTCAAAATTTTAAATTTGGTTCTTTTTTTTTCAAAATTTGTTTTTTTTAAAATTTGGTTCTTTTTTTTTTAATTTGGTTCTTTTTTCTAAAATTTGGTTCTTTTTTTTTTTAATTTGGTTCTTTCTTCTAAAATTTGGTTCTTTTTTTAAAAAATTTGGTTCTTTTTTTAAAATTTTGGTTCTTTTTTAAAAAATTTGGTTCTTTTTTTTTTAAATTTGGTTCTTTTTTAAAAAATTTGGTTCTTTTTTTTAAAATTTGGTTCTTTTTTTAAAAAATTTGGTTCTTTTTTTTAAAATTTGGTTCTTTTTTTAAAAATTTGTTTCTATTTTTTTAAATTTGGTTCTTTTTTTAAAATTTTGGTTCTTTTTTAAAAAATTTGGTTCTTTTTTTTTTAAATTTGGTTCTTTTTTTAAAAATTTGGTTCTTTTTTTTTAAATTTTAAATTTGGTTCTTTTTTTTAAAATTTGGTTCTTTTTTCTAAAATTTGGTTCTTTTTTTTAAAATTTGGTTCTTTTTTAAAAAATTTGGTTCTTTTTTTTTAAATTTGGTTCTTTTTTTTAAAATTTGGTTCTTTTTTCTAAAATTTGGTTCTTTTTTTTAAAATTTGGTTCTTTTTTCTAAAATTTGGTTCTTTTTTTTAAAATTTGGTTCTTTTTTTTTAAATTTGGTTCTTTTTTTTAAAATTTGGTTCTTTTTTTAAAAAATTTGGTTCTTTTTTTAAAATTTTGGTTCTTTTTTAAAAAATTTGGTTCTTTTTTTTTAAATTTGGTTCTTTTTTTTTAAATTTGGTTCTTTTTTTTTAAATTTGGTTCTTTTTTTTTAAATTTGGTTCTTTTTTTTTTAAATTTGGTTCTTTTTTTAAAAATTTGGTTCTTTTTTTAAAATTTTGGTTCTTTTTTAAAAAATTTTGTTCTTTTTTTTTAAATTTGGTTCTTTTTTTTAAAATTTGGTTCTTTTTTTTTAAAATTTGGTTCTTTTTTTAAAAATTTGGTTCTTTTTTTTTAAATTTGGTTCTTTTTTTTAAAATTTGGTTCTTTTTTCTAAAATTTGGTTCTTTTTTTTAAAATTTGGTTCTTTTTTTTAAAATTTGGTTCTTTTTTCTAAAATTTGGTTCTTTTTTTTAAAATTTGGTTCTTTTTTTTAAAATTTGGTTCTTTTTTTTAAAATTTGGTTCTTTTTTTAAAAATTTGGTTCTTTTTTTTCTAAATTTGGTTCTTCTTTTTTTTTAATTTGTTTCTTTTTTTTTAAATTTGGTTCTTTTTTCTAAAATTTGGTTCTTTTTTTTAAAATTTGGTTCTTTTTTTTAAAATTTGGTTCTTTTTTCTAAAATTTGGTTCTTTTTTTAAAAAATTTGGTTCTTTTTTTAAAATTTTGGTTCTTTTTTAAAAAATTTGGTTCTTTTTTTTTAAATTTGGTTCTTTTTTTTAAAATTTGGTTCTTTTTTTTAAAATTTGGTTCTTTTTTTTTAAATTTGGTTCTTTTTTCTAAAATTTGGTTCTTTTTTTAAAAAATTTGGTTCTTTTTTTAAAATTTTGGTTCTTTTTTTTTAAATTTGGTTCTTTTTTTTAAAATTTGGTTCTTTTTTTTTTAAAATTTGGTTCTTTTTTTAAAAATTTGGTTCTTTTTTTTTAAATTTGGTTCTTTTTTTTAAAATTTGGTTCTTTTTTTAAAAAATTTGGTTCTTTTTTTAAAATTTTGGTTCTTTTTTTTTAAATTTGGTTCTTTTTTTTAAAATTTGGTTCTTTTTTTTTTAAAATTTGGTTCTTTTTTTAAAAATTTGGTTCTTTTTTTTTAAATTTGGTTCTTTTTTTTAAAATTTGGTTCTTTTTTTAAAATTTGGTTCTTTTTTTAAAATTTGGTTCTTTTTTTTCTAAATTTGGTTCTTCTTTTTTTTTAATTTGTTTCTTTTTTTTTAAATTTGATCTTTTTTCTAAAATTTGGTTCTTTTTTTTTTTTAATTTGGTTCTTTTTTCCTCATTGGAAATTTTTCTTTCCTTCTATTGGGACCCTGTCAGTCACGTCTTTCCCCCCTGTTAGTCACGTCTCTCCTTCCTCTTTCCTCTTTTTACCCAACACGTACTGTTCTCGGCGTGCACCCATAGCTTAGTGGTAGAGCGCTCGACCGTCAGGCCGAGAGCCCCGGGATCAAAACCCGGTGGGTGCGCACGCTGCAATGATTGGCACTCTGTGTCTTGAGCGGTACCGTTGCCTGCGATGATAGGGTTCCGGCCCTTGAGCGGTAGCCGTGATGACGGAGAAAGGCTCCTGAGCGGCGGGCGATGATAGACGGTCCCTCGGACTGCCTTGAGCCGAGCGTCGACGGACGGTCCCCCTCGGGACTGTCCTGTCGCCGCGCCGTTCCCGCACGGTGAGAGCGGGGTTAGGGGCTAGTTCGGCGTTCCGCCCTCTTTCTTTCCCCCCCGGGCGGTTCGCCGGGCTAGCACAGGAAGAGGGCTTTTGCACTTTTTATATCACACTTCGACCTTTTTTTTAAATTAGGTTCTTTTTTTAAAATTTTTTTTTTAAAATTTGGGTTCTTTTTTTTGAAATTGGGTTTTTTTTCGAAATTTGTTTCCTTTTTTTTAGAAATTTGTTTCTTTTTTTTTCAAAATTTCTTTTTTTTTCGAAAATTTTTTGAAATTTTTTCTCGAAATTCGTTTCTTTTTTTTCGAAATTTGTTTCTTTTTTTTCAAAATTTCTTTTTTTTTTCGAAATTTGTTTCTTCTTTTTCAAAATTTCTTTTTTTTTTTTCAAAATTTCTTTTTTTTCGAAATTTTTTTTTTTTTAATTTGGTTCTTTTTTTTCGAAATTTCTTTTTTTTTCAAAATTTGTTTTTTTTTCAAAATTTGTTTTTTTTTTTTCGAAATTTTTTGAAATTTCTTTTTTTTCAAAATTTCTTTTTTTTTAAATTTCTTATTTTTTTTCGAAATTTCTTTTTTTCTTCAAAATTTCTTTTTTTTCAAAAAATTTCTTTTTCCTACCCATCGCACCTTCCTATTGAAAAAAAGAACGTTATTTATTTCACGTGACGATAACCAGTTGATGATTCAAGACACAGAGTGCCAATCATTGCAGCGTGCGCACCCACCGGGTTTCGATCCCGGGACTCTCGGCCTGACGGTCGAGCGCTCTACCACTAAGCTATGGGTGCACGCCGAGAACAGTACGTGTTGGGTAAAAAGAGGAAAGAGGAAGGAGAGACGTGACTAACAGGGGGGAAAGACGTGACTGACAGGGTCCCAATAGAAGGAAAGAAAAATTTCCAATGAGGAAAAAAGAACCAAAAAAGAACCAAATTTAAAAAAAAAGAACCAAATTTAAAAAAATAGAAACAAATTTTTAAAAAAAGAACCAAATTTTAAAAAAAAGAACCAAATTTTTAAAAAAAGAACCAAATTTAAAAAAAAAGAACCTAATTCAAAAAAAAGAACCAAATTCCAAAAAAAAAAAAGAACCTAGTTAAAAAAAAAAGAACCAAATTTCAAAGAAAAAAAACCAAATATATAGAAAAAGAACCGATGAATTGGAAGGTGAATGAATTGGAAGCGAAGGGACCAGGAACTCTGTCGTCGAGTAGGCGGAGCTTATCTGTGACGAGGGGGCGGGGCTTATCTGTGCCTGTGTGTGCCTGTTTCTCAACTGAGAAGCTCCGTACACTGGAGCTACCGCCACTCTTTCTTCAAATTATGTGTTATACCCCGCATGTTATACCCCACATGATATACCCCGCGATACCGGACACGCCCACACCAGGCAAGCAGAGGACGGCAGTTGGATGGAGGACGTGCTGGTGTGTGGTGCACCGGGTATGCGCTGGTTCCTATTCGGCATCATTTCCTATATTCTATCCGACCCTCTATATCCCATATATCCCATATCACTATTATTCTATTCTCCAACAATAAACAGATATAGAGATAATCATACCTAGTGTCGAATCTAATTCAGAGTTAGATAGTAGATGACTACTCGGGGCTACACCAGAGGACAATAGGGTAGCGACGTGTAACATATGTGCCCCCTACTACGGAATAGGCTCTTTCCCGAACCGACTGGTCGATGTTCGAGGCGTTTCGGAAACCGTTGCGACCGTGCGTGGAGTGACTCACCGATCCGACGCTTCCACTTCAAAACAGATTCTCGAGGCTCTTCGGATCCTTTAGATCCTCTCACCTCAGCCATTCTATGTTTGGAAAAGTCGCCATTCTATGTTTGGAAAAGTCGCCATTCCATGTTTGGAAAAGTCGCCATTCTATGTTTGGAAAAGTCGCCATTCTATGTTTGGAAAAGTCGCCATTCCATGTTTGGAAAAGTCGCCATTCCATGTTTGGAAAAGTCGCCATTCCATGTTTGGAAAAGTCGCCATTCTATGTTTGGAAAAGTCGCCATTCTATGTTTGGAAAAGTCGCCATTCCATGTTTGGAAAAGTCGCCATTCCATGTTTGGAAAAGTCGCCATTCTATGTTTGGAAAAGTCGCCATTCTATGTTTGGAAAAGTCGCCATTCCATGTTTGGAAAAGTCGCCATTCTATGTTTGGAAAAGTCGCCATCCTATGTTTGGAAAAGTCGCCATCCTATGTTTGGAAAAGTCGCCATCCTATGTTTGGAAAAGTCGCCATCCTATGTTTGGAAAAGTCGCCATTCTATGTTTGGAAAAGTCGCCATTCTATGTTTGGAAAAGTCGCCATTCTATGTTTGGAAAAGTCGCCATTCTATGTTTGGAAAAGTCGCCATTCTATGTTTGGAAAAGTCGCCATTCCATGTTTGGAAAAGTCGCCATTCCATGTTTGGAAAAGTCGCCATTCTATGTTTGGAAAAGTCGCCATTCTATGTTTGGAAAAGTCGCCATTCCATGTTTGGAAAAGTCGCCATTCTATGTTTGGAAAAGTCGCCATCCTATGTTTGGAAAAGTCGCCATCCTATGTTTGGAAAAGTCGCCATCCTATGTTTGGAAAAGTCGCCATCCTATGTTTGGAAAAGTCGCCATTCTATGTTTGGAAAAGTCGCCATTCTATGTTTGGAAAAGTCGCCATTCTATGTTTGGAAAAGTCGCCATTCTATGTTTGGAAAAGTCGCCATTCCATGTTTGGAAAAGTCGCCATTCCATGTTTGGAAAAGTCGCCATTCCATGTTTGGAAAAGTCGCCATTCCATGTTTGGAAAAGTCGCCATTCCATGTTTGGAAAAGTCGCCATTCCATGTTTGGAAAAGTCGCCATTCCATGTTTGGAAAAGTCGCCATTCCATGTTTGGAAAAGTCGCCATTCCATGTTTGGAAAAGTCGCCATTCCATGTTTGGAAAAGTCGCCATTCTATGTTTGGAAAAGTCGCCATCCTATGTTTGGAAAAGTCGCCATCCTATGTTTGGAAAAGTCGCCATTCTATGTTTGGAAAAGTCGCCATTCTATGTTTGGAAAAGTCGCCATTCTATGTTTGGAAAAGTCGCCATTCCATGTTTGGAAAAGTCGCCATTCCATGTTTGGAAAAGTCGCCATTCCATGTTTGGAAAAGTCGCCATTCCATGTTTGGAAAAGTCGCCATTCCATGTTTGGAAAAGTCGCCATTCCATGTTTGGAAAAGTCGCCATTCCATGTTTGGAAAAGTCGCCATTCCATGTTTGGAAAAGTCGCCATTCCATGTTTGGAAAAGTCGCCATTCCATGTTTGGAAAAGTCGCCATTCCATGTTTGGAAAAGTCGCCATTCCATGTTTGGAAAAGTCGCCATTCTATGTTTGGAAAAGTCGCCATTCTATGTTTGGAAAAGTCGCCATTCTATGTTTGGAAAAGTCGCCATTCTATGTTTGGAAAAGTCGCCATTCTATGTTTGGAAAAGTCGCCATTCCATGTTTGGAAAAGTCGCCATTCCATGTTTGGAAAAGTCGCCATTCCATGTTTGGAAAAGTCGCCATTCTATGTTTGGAAAAGTCGCCATCCTATGTTTGGAAAAGTCGCCATTCCATGTTTGGAAAAGTCGCCATTCCATGTTTGGAAAAGTCGCCATTCTATGTTTGGAAAAGTCGCCATTCCATGTTTGGAAAAGTCGCCATTCTATGTTTGGAAAAGTCGCCATCCTATGTTTGGAAAAGTCGCCATTCCATGTTTGGAAAAGTCGCCATTCCATGTTTGGAAAAGTCGCCATTCCATGTTTGGAAAAGTCGCCATTCTATGTTTGGAAAAGTCGCCATTCTATGTTTGGAAAAGTCGCCATTCTATGTTTGGAAAAGTCGCCATTCCATGTTTGGAAAAGTCGCCATTCTATGTTTGGAAAAGTCGCCATCCTATGTTTGGAAAAGTCGCCATTCCATGTTTGGAAAAGTCGCCATTCTATGTTTGGAAAAGTCGCCATTCTATGTTTGGAAAAGTCGCCATTCTATGTTTGGAAAAGTCGCCATCCTATGTTTGGAAAAGTCGCCATCCTATGTTTGGAAAAGTCGCCATTCCATGTTTGGAAAAGTCGCCATTCCATGTTTGGAAAAGTCGCCATTCCATGTTTGGAAAAGTCGCCATTCCATGTTTGGAAAAGTCGCCATTCTATGTTTGGAAAAGTCGCCATTCCATGTTTGGAAAAGTCGCCATTCCATGTTTGGAAAAGTCGCCATTCCATGTTTGGAAAAGTCGCCATTCCATGTTTGGAAAAGTCGCCATTCCATGTTTGGAAAAGTCGCCATTCCATGTTTGGAAAAGTCGCCATTCCATGTTTGGAAAAGTCGCCATTCTATGTTTGGAAAAGTCGCCATTCCATGTTTGGAAAAGTCGCCATTCCATGTTTGGAAAAGTCGCCATTCCATGTTTGGAAAAGTCGCCATTCCATGTTTGGAAAAGTCGCCATTCCATGTTTGGAAAAGTCGCCATTCCATGTTTGGAAAAGTCGCCATTCCATGTTTGGAAAAGTCGCCATTCTATGTTTGGAAAAGTCGCCATTCCATGTTTGGAAAAGTCGCCATTCCATGTTTGGAAAAGTCGCCATTCTATGTTTGGAAAAGTCGCCATTCCATGTTTGGAAAAGTCGCCATCCTATGTTTGGAAAAGTCGCCATTCCATGTTTGGAAAAGTCGCCATTCCATGTTTGGAAAAGTCGCCATTCCATGTTTGGAAAAGTCGCCATCCTATGTTTGGAAAAGTCGCCATTCCATGTTTGGAAAAGTCGCCATTCCATGTTTGGAAAAGTCGCCATCCTATGTTTGGAAAAGTCGCCATTCCATGTTTGGAAAAGTCGCCATTCCATGTTTGGAAAAGTCGCCATTCCATGTTTGGAAAAGTCGCCATCCTATGTTTGGAAAAGTCGCCATTCTATGTTTGGAAAAGTCGCCATCCTATGTTTGGAAAAGTCGCCATTCCATGTTTGGAAAAGTCGCCATTCCATGTTTGGAAAAGTCGCCATTCCATGTTTGGAAAAGTCGCCATCCTATGTTTGGAAAAGTCGCCATTCTATGTTTGGAAAAGTCGCCATCCTATGTTTGGAAAAGTCGCCATCCTATGTTTGGAAAAGTCGCCATCCTATGTTTGGAAAAGTCGCCATCCTATGTTTGGAAAAGTCGCCATTCCATGTTTGGAAAAGTCGCCATCCTATGTTTGGAAAAGTCGCCATTCCATGTTTGGAAAAGTCGCCATTCCATGTTTGGAAAAGTCGCCATCCTATGTTTGGAAAAGTCGCCATTCCATGTTTGGAAAAGTCGCCATCCTATGTTTGGAAAAGTCGCCATCCTATGTTTGGAAAAGTCGCCATTCTATGTTTGGAAAAGTCGCCATTCCATGTTTGGAAAAGTCGCCATTCCATGTTTGGAAAAGTCGCCATCCTATGTTTGGAAAAGTCGCCATTCTATGTTTGGAAAAGTCGCCATTCCATGTTTGGAAAAGTCGCCATTCTATGTTTGGAAAAGTCGCCATCCTATGTTTGGAAAAGTCGCCATTCCATGTTTGGAAAAGTCGCCATCCTATGTTTGGAAAAGTCGCCATTCCATGTTTGGAAAAGTCGCCATTCCATGTTTGGAAAAGTCGCCATCCTATGTTTGGAAAAGTCGCCATTCCATGTTTGGAAAAGTCGCCATCCTATGTTTGGAAAAGTCGCCATTCTATGTTTGGAAAAGTCGCCATTCCATGTTTGGAAAAGTCGCCATTCTATGTTTGGAAAAGTCGCCATCCTATGTTTGGAAAAGTCGCCATTCCATGTTTGGAAAAGTCGCCATCCTATGTTTGGAAAAGTCGCCATTCCATGTTTGGAAAAGTCGCCATTCCATGTTTGGAAAAGTCGCCATCCTATGTTTGGAAAAGTCGCCATTCCATGTTTGGAAAAGTCGCCATCCTATGTTTGGAAAAGTCGCCATTCCATGTTTGGAAAAGTCGCCATTCCATGTTTGGAAAAGTCGCCATCCTATGTTTGGAAAAGTCGCCATCCTATGTTTGGAAAAGTCGCCATCCTATGTTTGGAAAAGTCGCCATTCTATGTTTGGAAAAGTCGCCATTCCATGTTTGGAAAAGTCGCCATCCTATGTTTGGAAAAGTCGCCATTCTATGTTTGGAAAAGTCGCCATCCTATGTTTGGAAAAGTCGCCATTCCATGTTTGGAAAAGTCGCCATTCTATGTTTGGAAAAGTCGCCATTCCATGTTTGGAAAAGTCGCCATTCTATGTTTGGAAAAGTCGCCATCCTATGTTTGGAAAAGTCGCCATTCCATGTTTGGACAAGTCGCCATTCCATGTTTGGAAAAGTCGCCATTCCATGTTTGGACAAGTCGCCATTCCATGTTTGGAAAAGTCGCCATTCCATGTTTGGAAAAGTCGCCATTCCATGTTTGGAAAAGTCGCCATTCCATGTTTGGAAAAGTCGCCATTCTATGTTTGGAAAAGTCGCCATTCTATGTTTGGAAAAGTCGCCATTCTATGTTTGGAAAAGTCGCCATTCTATGTTTGGAAAAGTCGCCATTCTATGTTTGGAAAAGTCGCCATTCTATGTTTGGAAAAGTCGCCATTCTATGTTTGGAAAAGTCGCCATCCTATGTTTGGAAAAGTCGCCATTCTATGTTTGGAAAAGTCGCCATTCTATGTTTGGAAAAGTCGCCATTCTATGTTTGGAAAAGTCGCCATCCTATGTTTGGAAAAGTCGCCATTCTATGTTTGGAAAAGTCGCCATTCTATGTTTGGAAAAGTCGCCATTCTATGTTTGGAAAAGTCGCCATTCTATGTTTGGAAAAGTCGCCATCCTATGTTTGGAAAAGTCGCCATCCTATGTTTGGAAAAGTCGCCATTCTATGTTTGGAAAAGTCGCCATTCTATGTTTGGAAAAGTCGCCATCCTATGTTTGGAAAAGTCGCCATTCTATGTTTGGAAAAGTCGCCATTCTATGTTTGGAAAAGTCGCCATCCTATGTTTGGAAAAGTCGCCATTCTATGTTTGGAAAAGTCGCCATTCTATGTTTGGAAAAGTCGCCATTCTATGTTTGGAAAAGTCGCCATTCTATGTTTGGAAAAGTCGCCATCCTATGTTTGGAAAAGTCGCCATCCTATGTTTGGAAAAGTCGCCATCCTATGTTTGGAAAAGTCGCCATTCTATGTTTGGAAAAGTCGCCATCCTATGTTTGGAAAAGTCGCCATCCTATGTTTGGAAAAGTCGCCATTCTATGTTTGGAAAAGTCGCCATTCTATGTTTGGAAAAGTCGCCATTCTATGTTTGGAAAAGTCGCCATTCTATGTTTGGAAAAGTCGCCATTCTATGTTTGGAAAAGTCGCCATTCTATGTTTGGAAAAGTCGCCATTCTATGTTTGGAAAAGTCGCCATCCTATGTTTGGAAAAGTCGCCATTCTATGTTTGGAAAAGTCGCCATTCTATGTTTGGAAAAGTCGCCATTCTATGTTTGGAAAAGTCGCCATTCTATGTTTGGAAAAGTCGCCATCCTATGTTTGGAAAAGTCGCCATCCTATGTTTGGAAAAGTCGCCATTCTATGTTTGGAAAAGTCGCCATTCTATGTTTGGAAAAGTCGCCATTCTATGTTTGGAAAAGTCGCCATTCTATGTTTGGAAAAGTCGCCATTCTATGTTTGGAAAAGTCGCCATCCTATGTTTGGAAAAGTCGCCATTCTATGTTTGGAAAAGTCGCCATCCTATGTTTGGAAAAGTCGCCATTCTATGTTTGGAAAAGTCGCCATTCTATGTTTGGAAAAGTCGCCATCCTATGTTTGGAAAAGTCGCCATCCTATGTTTGGAAAAGTCGCCATTCTATGTTTGGAAAAGTCGCCATTCTATGTTTGGAAAAGTCGCCATTCTATGTTTGGAAAAGTCGCCATTCTATGTTTGGAAAAGTCGCCATTCTATGTTTGGAAAAGTCGCCATTCTATGTTTGGAAAAGTCGCCATTCTATGTTTGGAAAAGTCGCCATTCTATGTTTGGAAAAGTCGCCATTCTATGTTTGGAAAAGTCGCCATTCTATGTTTGGAAAAGTCGCCATTCTATGTTTGGAAAAGTCGCCATTCTATGTTTGGAAAAGTCGCCATCCTATGTTTGGAAAAGTCGCCATTCTATGTTTGGAAAAGTCGCCATTCTATGTTTGGAAAAGTCGCCATCCTATGTTTGGAAAAGTCGCCATTCTATGTTTGGAAAAGTCGCCATTCTATGTTTGGAAAAGTCGCCATTCTATGTTTGGAAAAGTCGCCATTCTATGTTTGGAAAAGTCGCCATTCTATGTTTGGAAAAGTCGCCATTCTATGTTTGGAAAAGTCGCCATTCTATGTTTGGAAAAGTCGCCATTCTATGTTTGGAAAAGTCGCCATTCTATGTTTGGAAAAGTCGCCATTCTATGTTTGGAAAAGTCGCCATTCTATGTTTGGAAAAGTCGCCATTCTATGTTTGGAAAAGTCGCCATCCTATGTTTGGAAAAGTCGCCATTCTATGTTTGGAAAAGTCGCCATTCTATGTTTGGAAAAGTCGCCATTCTATGTTTGGAAAAGTCGCCATTCTATGTTTGGAAAAGTCGCCATTCTATGTTTGGAAAAGTCGCCATTCTATGTTTGGAAAAGTCGCCATTCTATGTTTGGAAAAGTCGCCATCCTATGTTTGGAAAAGTCGCCATTCTATGTTTGGAAAAGTCGCCATTCTATGTTTGGAAAAGTCGCCATTCTATGTTTGGAAAAGTCGCCATTCTATGTTTGGAAAAGTCGCCATTCTATGTTTGGAAAAGTCGCCATCCTATGTTTGGAAAAGTCGCCATTCTATGTTTGGAAAAGTCGCCATTCTATGTTTGGAAAAGTGGCAAATACTCATTTACTACCGTCTCTTTTACTACCTCACTCATTTACTACCTTTTACTCATTTACTACCACTGCTCTTTTACTACCTTTTTCCGAGTTTCTCTTTTACTACCTTTTGCTCATTTACTACCACCACTCTTTTACTACCTTTTGCTCATTTACTACCACTATCAGTTTAATACCCTCTTCCGAGTTTCTCATTTAGCTTGGCTTTTCACGCCTTTTAAGGCCAGAACATCGGTCAGACTATTCTGTGTGGTCAGTTGGCACCTGGAACTGTAGCACATAGAGACCACGATTAATCGATCGGCAGTTTTGCATACACTTTTGAACACTTAAACCAGGCTCAGCGGGACAACCACCAGAGGTGCTCCGCACTCTGAAATCCCAGGTCCGCAGTGCTTTCGCACTAGAAGAATGGATCGATATCTAATCTTTAATCAATTTTCACACTCTCATTACCAGGTTTTTAGGTTTGTCATTTCACAATTTTTGGCGTTCGGGTAACATCTTTCTAGCTTCCGACTACTGTTCTTACGTTCCGCGCCTATTCGTGAAACTATCTGACTCGTCCAATGGCCCGTGCTGGATTAGGTGTTACCAGAGTTGAGTTCCCGAGGAAAAAAGGATTCAATAGAAAACATTTTATTCAAAGAGGAAATGTTGGATTTTTCAGATGTGGCCCTAACGAGGGCCGTTGGGTTGTCGTCGAGAGCTGAGTTCGGGGTCTAAACCGACATCGGTGAAAATCTGAAAATGAGAATTTTAGAATAGAATTGACGGTAAGATAATTGATAAATTAGGAAACAAATTGAGAAAAAAAAACTGAGGTTGGCCTAAAATTCAAACCGGGATTTGAAGGAATTGGGGCCTCAATAGCGTGGAAAATTATTATTTCGCAAATCTTAAATTAATTTTCAGCAATAAAATCATAAAACATCTCAGAAAACCGAAAAAAAAGTAAAAAATGGAGTTGAAAACGCTGAAACTGATCGATCTAATGCTTAAACGTTGAATACTCAGTCAACGAATTCGCTGCTGCGGTGTATTGCGGAGTTTCGGCATCGACCGTAATCCGTGAACAATTTGGGCGTTTTCAACTCAATTTCTTTCTTTTTTTTTGGTTTTCTGAGATGTTTTATGATTTTATTGCTGAAAATTAATTTAAGATTTGTGATATAATTATTTTCCACGCTGTTGAGGCCCCAATTCCTTCAAATCCCGGTTTGAATTTTGGGGCAACCTCAGATTTTTTTTTCCCAATCTTGTAAAACAATTTTTTCGGATCAGTTTTCAAATAAAGGGGACGAAATTCGAAAAAAAACGTCAAGAAAATTTGTGCAGTGGGGCGCGTTTCCATTACTCTGAAATCGGAGGGCTCCGATTTGGATGGACGGAAGCGGCATCTTTTCAAAAACGGGCAGAGCCCGGGCCGGGCTCTAAAAAAACACGGCCCAGTTCTAAAATCGCAAGTCTGGAAAAACTTTTCTAAAGGTCTACCACTAAGCGGGTGGACGCTGAAAACGGAAACAAGTGATAGGGTCCCAAGAAAACCTAGAAAAAAGTGAAGATGACCGAAAAAAGCCAAAAAACCAAGGAAAAAAGTTAAAATGATGAAAAAAAAGTGAATAAAAAAACCAAAAACGAAAGTGAGTCAAAAAATTTGTTTTTCTTTTTTTTTGGAATTTGGTTCTTCTTTTTTTAAATTTGGTTCTTTTTTTTCGAAATTTGGTTCTTTTTTTCCGCCATCCTGGGGTGAGAGGATCTGAAGGATCCGAAGAGCCTCGAGAATCTGTTTTGAAGTGGAAGCGTCGGATCGGTGAGTCACTCCACGCACGGTCGCAACGGTTTCCGAAACGCCTCGAACATCGACCAGTCGGTTCGGGAAAGAGCCTATTCCGTAGTAGGGGGCACATATGTTACACGTCGCTACCCTATTAACCTCTGGTGTAGCCCCGAGTAGTCATCTACTATCTAACTCTGAATTAGATTCGACACTAGGTATGATTATCTCTATATCTGTTTATTGTTGGAGAATAGAATAATAGTGATATGGGATATATGGGATATAGAGGGTCGGATAGAATATAGGAAATGATGCCGAATAGGAACCAGCGCATACCCGGTGCACCACACACCAGCACGTCCTCCATCCAACTGCCGTCCTCTGCTTGCCTGGTGTGGGCGTGTCCGGTATCGCGGGGTATATCATGTGGGGTATAACATGCGGGGTATAACACATAATTTGAAGAAAGAGTGGCGGTAGCTCCAGTGTACGGAGCTTCTCAGTTGAGAAACAGGCACACACAGGCACAGATAAGCCCCGCCCCCTCGTCACAGATAAGCTCCGCCCACTCGACGACAGAGTTCCTGGTCCCTTCGCTTCCAATTCATTCACCTTCCAATTCATCGGTTCTTTTTCTATATATTTGGTTTTTTTTCTTTGAAATTTGGTTCTTTTTTTTTAACTAGGTTCTTTTTTTTTTGGAATTTGGTTCTTTTTTTTGAATTAGGTTCTTTTTTTTAAAATTTGGTTCTTTTTTCTAAAATTTGGTTCTTTTTTTTAAATTTGGTTCTTTTTTTTAAAATTTGGTTCTTTTTTTTTAAATTTGGTTCTTTTTTTTAAAATTTGGTTCTTTTTTTAAAAATTTGTTTCTTTTTTTTTAAAATTTGGTTCTTTTTTCCTCATTGGAAATTTTTCTTTCCTTCTATTGGGACCCTGTCAGTCACGTCTTTCCCCCCTGTTAGTCACGTCTCTCCTTCCTCTTTCCTCTTTTTACCCAACACGTACTGTTCTCGGCGTGCACCCATAGCTTAGTGGTAGAGCGCTCGACCGTCAGGCCGAGAGCCCCGGGATCAAAACCCGGTGGGTGCGCACGCTGCAATGATTGGCACTCTGTGTCTTGAGCGGTACCGTTGCCTGCGATGATAGGGTTCCGGCCCTTGAGCGGTAGCCGTGATGACGGAGAAAGGCTCCTGAGCGGCGGGCGATGATAGACGGTCCCTCGGACTGCCTTGAGCCGAGCGTCGACGGACGGTCCCCCTCGGGACTGTCCTGTCGCCGCGCCGTTCCCGCACGGTGAGAGCGGGGTTAGGGGCTAGTTCGGCGTTCCGCCCTCTTTCTTTCCCCCCCGGGCGGTTCGCCGGGCTAGCGCAGGAAGAGGGCTTTTGCACTTTTTATATCACACTTCGACCTTTTTTTTAAATTAGGTTCTTTTTTTAAAATTTTTTTTTTTAAATTTGGGTTCTTTTTTTTGAAATTGGGTTTTTTTTCGAAATTTGTTTCCTTTTTTTTCAAAATTTCTTTTTTTTTTTCAAAATTTCTTTTTTTTTCGAAATTTTTTTTTTTTTAATTTGGTTTTTTTTTTTCGAAATTTCTTTTTTTTTCAAAATTTGTTTTTTTTTCAAAATTTGTTTTTTTTAAATTTGTTTCTTTTTTTTTCAAAATTTCTTTTTTTTCAAAATTTCTTTTTTTTTTAAATTTCTTATTTTTTTTCGAAATTTCTTTTTTTCTTCAAAATTTCTTTTTTTTTCAAAATTTCTTTTTTTTTCAAAATTTCTTTTTTTTTTTAAATTTCTTATTTTTTTCAAAATTTTTTTTTTTCAAAATTTTAAATTTGGTTCTTTTTTTTTCAAAATTTGTTTTTTTTAAAATTTGGTTCTTTTTTTTTTAATTTGGTTCTTTTTTCTAAAATTTGGTTCTTTTTTTTTTAATTTGGTTCTTTTTTCTAAAATTTGGTTCTTCTTTTAAAAATTTGTTTCTTTTTTCTAAAATTTGGTTCTTTTTTTTAAAATTTGGTTCTTTTTTTAAAAATTTGGTTCTTTTTTCTAAAATTTGGTTCTTTTTTTTTTTAAATTTGGTTCTTTTTTCCTCATTGGAAATTTTTCTTTCCTTCTATTGGGACCCTGTCAGTCACGTCTTTCCCCCCTGTTAGTCACGTCTCTCCTTCCTCTTTCCTCTTTTTACCCAACACGTACTGTTCTCGGCGTGCACCCATAGCTTAGTGGTAGAGCGCTCGACCGTCAGGCCGAGAGCCCCGGGATCAAAACCCGGTGGGTGCGCACGCTGCAATGATTGGCACTCTGTGTCTTGAGCGGTACCGTTGCCTGCGATGATAGGGTTCCGGCCCTTGAGCGGTAGCCGTGATGACGGAGAAAGGCTCCTGAGCGGCGGGCGATGATAGACGGTCCCTCGGACTGCCTTGAGCCGAGCGTCGACGGACGGTCCCCCTCGGGACTGTCCTGTCGCCGCGCCGTTCCCGCACGGTGAGAGCGGGGTTAGGGGCTAGTTCGGCGTTCCGCCCTCTTTCTTTCCCCCCCGGGCGGTTCGCCGGGCTAGCGCAGGAAGAGGGCTTTTGCACTTTTTCCTACCCATCGCACCTTCCTATTGAAAAAAAGAACGTTATTTATTTCACGTGACGATAACCAGTTGATAGGGACGAGCATTTTTACTTTGAACATTTTTATAAACTGAGAATTAAAATGTGCACAGTGAATGAGAGGTGCATTCCGTTGCTTGAGCAGGTCCGTTTGCGCGCTGACTGCTTCTCCGATCTGTGGCTTACAGGGAAAGTTCTGCGGTCAGCAGAACTCGGCGTGTCGCTACGTGGAGGTGAAGCTCGGAAGATCGAGATGGGAGAAGCGGCTGGCCGTCTTCGTTCAGGAGGAGGGCGAGCCGCCGAAGATCCTCATTTACAAGTACTTTCTGTTCGGAATCGAAGCAGGGTTGAGTCGGAGGCAGCAGGATGGACCTGTGCAGGACTGGAGTGTGCTGCAGAGGTTCATACGAGCCGGCTCCGCTTCAATCCTGCGCAGGCCTGAGAGGGGGGCTCTTGGGAGAAGAGGGCTCGATTTCAGGAAACCCCTGATCGGACACCTCTACTTCCTTCACAAGCTGCAGAAGATGGAGGTGAAGCAAGAGAAGAACGAGGAGTTCTTTGTGAGTTTGACGACCGAGAAGAAGCAGAAGGTCACCTTCAAAATGAAAGGCAAGGACGCGCCAGTGTGGGCGGCCGCCATCCTGAGGTGAGAGGATCTAAAGGATCCGAAGAGCCTCGAGAGTCCGTTTTGAAGTGGAAGCGTCGGATCGGTGAGTCACTCCACGCACGGTCTCAACGGTTTCCGAAACGCCTCGAACATCGACCAGGATCTGAAGGAGGCGCCGAATCCCAACATCTACACGGGATCCCGTGAAGGATACGTGATGCCTGTGGACGACGCCGGATCCGGAGGAAAGAGGAAGAAGGGGAGTGGGAAGTCGGACAAGAAGAATAAGGAAGTGGGACTAAGATAGAAAGTGGTCAAAATAGAGCTGTTCACTAGTTTTTTCTTCGTCTTTTCAGGCTTTCAGGCTTTTCAGGGTCTTTTTCACTTTTTCGTGTCGAGTCGGAAAACCCGATTGAAATCGGAGAGGGCATCGGTATTCTTGACGGGAACGTCTGGAGACACTCGCCCAGATAGCTCGCCCAGAAAATGATTGTCGACAACTCGCTCAATGATCAGAACTAGAAAAACCAGAGACTTGCGACGGGCCGGGCCGAAATGAAAAATTTCTGACCGGCCCGGCCCGTTGGGCCCGTGGTAGTACTAACTTGTTCAAAAGTAATCTTGTAAAACAATTTTTTCGGATCAGTTTTCAAATAAAGGGGACGAAATTCGAAAAAAAACGTCAAGAAAATTTGTGCAGTGGGGCGCGTTTCCATTACTCTGAAATCGGAGGGCTCCGATTTGGATGGACGGAAGCGGCATCTTTTCAAAAACGGGCAGAGCCCGGGCCGGGCTCTAAAAAAACACGGCCCAGTTCTAAAATCGCAAGTCTGGAAAAACTTTTCTAAAGGTCTACCACTAAGCGGGTGGACGCTGAAAACGGAAACAAGTGATAGGGTCCCAAGAAAACCTAGAAAAAAGTGAAGATGACCGAAAAAAGCCAAAAAACCAAGGAAAAAAGTTAAAATGATGAAAAAAAAGTGAATAAAAAAACCAAAAACGAAAGTGAGTCAAAAAATTTGTTTTTCTTTTTTTTTGGAATTTGGTTCTTCTTTTTTTAAATTTGGTTCTTTTTTTTCGAAATTTGGTTCTTTTTTTCCGCCATCCTGGGGTGAGAGGATCTGAAGGATCCGAAGAGCCTCGAGAATCTGTTTTGAAGTGGAAGCGTCGGATCGGTGAGTCACTCCACGCACGGTCGCAACGGTTTCCGAAACGCCTCGAACATCGACCAGTCGGTTCGGGAAAGAGCCTATTCCGTAGTAGGGGGCACATATGTTACACGTCGCTACCCTATTAACCTCTGGTGTAGCCCCGAGTAGTCATCTACTATCTAACTCTGAATTAGATTCGACACTAGGTATGATTATCTCTATATCTGTTTATTGTTGGAGAATAGAATAATAGTGATATGGGATATATGGGATATAGAGGGTCGGATAGAATATAGGAAATGATGCCGAATAGGAACCAGCGCATACCCGGTGCACCACACACCAGCACGTCCTCCATCCAACTGCCGTCCTCTGCTTGCCTGGTGTGGGCGTGTCCGGTATCGCGGGGTATATCATGTGGGGTATAACATGCGGGGTATAACACATAATTTGAAGAAAGAGTGGCGGTAGCTCCAGTGTACGGAGCTTCTCAGTTGAGAAACAGGCACACACAGGCACAGATAAGCCCCGCCCCCTCGTCACAGATAAGCTCCGCCCACTCGACGACAGAGTTCCTGGTCCCTTCGCTTCCAATTCATTCACCTTCCAATTCATCGGTTCTTTTTCTATATATTTGGTTTTTTTTCTTTGAAATTTGGTTCTTTTTTTTTAACTAGGTTCTTTTTTTTTTGGAATTTGGTTCTTTTTTTTGAATTAGGTTCTTTTTTTTAAAATTTGGTTCTTTTTTCTAAAATTTGGTTCTTTTTTTAAAATTTGGTTCTTTTTTTTAAAATTTGGTTCTTTTTTTTTAAATTTGGTTCTTTTTTTTAAAATTTGGTTCTTTTTTTAAAAATTTGTTTCTTTTTTTTTAAAATTTGGTTCTTTTTTCCTCATTGGAAATTTTTCTTTCCTTCTATTGGGACCCTGTCAGTCACGTCTTTCCCCCCTGTTAGTCACGTCTCTCCTTCCTCTTTCCTCTTTTTACCCAACACGTACTGTTCTCGGCGTGCACCCATAGCTTAGTGGTAGAGCGCTCGACCGTCAGGCCGAGAGCCCCGGGATCAAAACCCGGTGGGTGCGCACGCTGCAATGATTGGCACTCTGTGTCTTGAGCGGTACCGTTGCCTGCGATGATAGGGTTCCGGCCCTTGAGCGGTAGCCGTGATGACGGAGAAAGGCTCCTGAGCGGCGGGCGATGATAGACGGTCCCTCGGACTGCCTTGAGCCGAGCGTCGACGGACGGTCCCCCTCGGGACTGTCCTGTCGCCGCGCCGTTCCCGCACGGTGAGAGCGGGGTTAGGGGCTAGTTCGGCGTTCCGCCCTCTTTCTTTCCCCCCCGGGCGGTTCGCCGGGCTAGCGCAGGAAGAGGGCTTTTGCACTTTTTCCTACCCATCGCACCTTCCTATTGAAAAAAAGAACGTTATTTATTTCACGTGACGATAACCAGTTGATAGGGACGAGCATTTTTACTTTGAACATTTTTATAAACTGAGAATTAAAATGTGCACAGTGAATGAGAGGTGCATTCCGTTGCTTGAGCAGGTCCGTTTGCGCGCTGACTGCTTCTCCGATCTGTGGCTTACAGGGAAAGTTCTGCGGTCAGCAGAACTCGGCGTGTCGCTACGTGGAGGTGAAGCTCGGAAGATCGAGATGGGAGAAGCGGCTGGCCGTCTTCGTTCAGGAGGAGGGCGAGCCGCCGAAGATCCTCATTTACAAGTACTTTCTGTTCGGAATCGAAGCAGGGTTGAGTCGGAGGCAGCAGGATGGACCTGTGCAGGACTGGAGTGTGCTGCAGAGGTTCATACGAGCCGGCTCCGCTTCAATCCTGCGCAGGCCTGAGAGGGGGGCTCTTGGGAGAAGAGGGCTCGATTTCAGGAAACCCCTGATCGGACACCTCTACTTCCTTCACAAGCTGCAGAAGATGGAGGTGAAGCAAGAGAAGAACGAGGAGTTCTTTGTGAGTTTGACGACCGAGAAGAAGCAGAAGGTCACCTTCAAAATGAAAGGCAAGGACGCGCCAGTGTGGGCGGCCGCCATCCTGAGGTGAGAGGATCTAAAGGATCCGAAGAGCCTCGAGAGTCCGTTTTGAAGTGGAAGCGTCGGATCGGTGAGTCACTCCACGCACGGTCTCAACGGTTTCCGAAACGCCTCGAACATCGACCAGGATCTGAAGGAGGCGCCGAATCCCAACATCTACACGGGATCCCGTGAAGGATACGTGATGCCTGTGGACGACGCCGGATCCGGAGGAAAGAGGAAGAAGGGGAGTGGGAAGTCGGACAAGAAGAATAAGGAAGTGGGACTAAAGAAGACGCCGTCGAAGAGTTCGGCGAAGAAATCGAAGAGCTCGGACTCGAAAGACTCGAAGGAGGAGAAGCAGAAGACGGCCGAGGAGAAGCTGGCGAAGACGCAGACGCACGAGGAGAAACTGCCCGACGTCAACAACTCGGACAGCGATCCGGATGTGCCGAAGACGAAGAGGACGCAGACAATGACGACGACTACCGAAGGGAACGACGGATCGGGCAGGAAGGGGAAGCAGGAGACGCCCGTCTCGACGACGCCCGACGGCACGTGTTCACTGCCCGGAACTCCCGGCAACGAGGAGAAGAAGAAGGGAGTGACGAATTCGGGCGATGAAGCTGAAGCAAAGAAATCTTGAGATAGCCGTTGAAATAAAAACCTCATTCGATCGTATTAAAGGGGGGGGGGGTGCCAACTTGAAAAAAGTTCGCTTAAAAAGAAACTAGAGGGGTGGGAAAATGCAGCGCACAAAGAGCGACGCTTTAAAAATAAGTGCAAGTATTTTTAATTATCGATTTTAGGCCAAAATTAATATTCCTGTGGCCGTGGCCTAACTGCTGCTTTTCGCGGGAATTCTTCGCGCGGCCTCGGTGCATTTTCGAGATTTCTTCGCGAAAAAACGTGTCTGTAAGCGGAGCATCGAGCGGCCAAAAAATATCGCGCATAGGCGCGCAACGAAATTTGGGTTTCTAGGTCACGGCCACAGGAATATTAATCGATAATAAAAAATACTTTTGCTTATTTTTAAAGCGTCGCTCTTTGTGCGCTGAATTTTCCCACCCCTCTAGTTTGTATTAAAGCAAACTTATTTCAAGTTGGCACCCCCCCCCCCTTTAAGACAATTCAATCGCTAAATATCTCTATGGAATTTGAACGTGCTGAAAGGAAACGAAGCCTTCTGGACGGTCGGTTCGGGACTACATGGCCTAGCTGCCGCCCTTGTGGCCGAGAAAACCCCACTGCACTTTTTTGCACTTTTTTTAGATTTTCCGCTGCATTTTAATGCGAAAAAATGCACACATGGATCAGAAAAATGTCATTTTAATGCCACTTTTATTCACTTGGGTCACTCCATTAGCGTCGATAAATTGCGCAAATAACGAAGAAATGGGAAGAAATGAGTGAAGCTGCCCCCAGTTCTCTAAGAGGGGAGAGTGAGTGACATGCCTTGGCCTGGTGTTACGGCCCGGGCATGTCACCCGGTCGGCGTGGTGGTAACCCGACTGACTGGTCCTCTCGCTATATTGGAGGCTCCGCCTCCTGCTCGCGCAGGGCTTCAGAGTCTCCGTAATGAGTCTCCGTCTCTCGGTCTCGTGGCCAGAGAGAGGGGAAAAGAGATATTATCGCAGCAGTGCTTGGAGGGCATCTGGCGCGTTCACACTCGATGAATACAGATGCGAAGGCTCCGTTGAACTTCATTTTTGTAGTTTGCGAACTGGAAGATGCGAGCGTAGTCCAGCGGGAAGTTCTCTTTCGGATCCCAGGTGGAAGTGCGGAAGCTTTTGAGTCCACGATACTTTTGGAAACGGACACGAGCCGGAACATCAAGAGGACTGTCGATCTCATCCGGCCATTGCGCGTTTTCACGTTCTTTCCGGTACTTTTCCACCTCTGCCATATTGATATCTCTCTCCAGCCTCCGACTTCAGATCCATCGCCTCTTCGTCGTCTTCGTCATTCTCCACCTCTTCTTCTCCATCATCCATGTCTTCATCCTCGTCGTCATCGTCATCTTCGTCATCTAGAATCCACGCGGCCTGATAAGAAGAGGTTCCTTTTGGCACTCTTCTCATTTCCGCTTCCTCAAGCTCTTCTTGAGTCGGCCACGTCCATGTCGTTCGGAACGATTTCTGTCTCCAGCGATTGCCTCTTTTCGTCCGATTTGGCAATCACTTGAGCCTCAACAGCGGCCTTCGGCTGCAACTGATGCGGATCGGTGGCTGTCTCGATACGAGAGACCTAAAAGATATCCCTAAGATATCCCTGAGCGACTAAAGGGAAAGTCTTCTCGTTGGCATCCTCAGCGTTCAGATTCTCGACGAGCATCTAGGAGTGTCGTGCTTGCAGAGTCAACGGCTTCTGTTTTTGTAGAAAGTGCGCAGAAGCTGGAGTGAGTCCGTTGTCGAGTTGGCAGGAAGCACGCCGGCATTGCTCATACTCCACTTGGAAATGGTGAACTCGATACCTTTTCTCACGTCCTCCTTCTTTTGTCTGCCTGCCTGCCTTTTGACTGTCTGCTTGTCTGACTCTCTCGCTCTTTCGCTTCTTCCGCCTCATCGGAGCAGAACTCCTTCTCTCTCGCCTCTTCTTCTCGCCAACAAAACAGATCCATTTTTTGTACAGTGACCTTGAATTAGTTTCATCAACACATAATTGTACCTACTTTCGATTCTATAAAATCAACGAGTCACTTTTTCCCTACCATAATTCTCTTTTTTCTTTCAAGATGTCAACTGGACGAGTCTATCTGGACAACAATGCGACGACTCCGTTGGACGATCGCGTGAAGAAGGCGGTCTGCCGAGCTCTCGAGCTGTGGGCCAACCCGTCGAGCAACAACGAGAATGCGGTGGCAGCGGCGGCGGCAGTTCTCGAGGCGCGACGGCATCTGGCGGAGATGTTCGTTGCGGATGAAACCGGCGTGGTGTTCACTTCGGGAGGCACCGAATCCAATAATTGGGTCATTGACGGCGCGATTCGGAACTGGAAGCATCATCGCGAGACGGATCAGATTCCACACGTCATCACGACGAGCATCGAGCACCCGTCGATTCTGGAGCCATTGAAGGCTCGAGCGAGAGAAGGCGAGATCAGTGTGACCTACGTGTCCGTGGACGCTTCCACCGGCTTCGTGTCTCCCCAATCGATCCTCGAATCCCTCTTGCCTAACACGTGTCTCGTCACAATTATGCTCGCGAACAACGAAACGGGAGTGCTGCAGCCGGTTGGAGAGGTGTTCCGAATGATCCGAGAGAAGAAGAACGATATTTCACGCCTCCCGTTTCTGCATTCTGACGTGGCACAGGCGGCCGGGAAGATTCCGGTGGATGTGAATGAGCTGCACGCGGATGCAGTCACCGTCGTCGGACACAAATTCCACGGACCTCGCAACGGAGCCCTCGTTTTCAGTCCGAACGCGCAACGGATTCCTCCGATGATGCTGGGCGGACAGCAGGAATCCGGATGGAGAAGTGGGTCAGTTAAAGAGAAAGAAACACGAAAGAGAGAGAGATTTCAGAACGGAGAACACACCGATGATAGTGGGATTGGGAGAAGCGGCGAGGATCTACAACGAGAGCGCCGCGAACATTCAGGGTGTTCTCCGGCAGAACCGCGACCATTTCGAGGAGCTCCTCGTGGTAACTGCCCCCTGATCCTGCACCCGATTCCACTCAATTCTTCTTTCCAGAAGCATCTTCGCAACTCCCATCTCGTTCACTTCCTCGGCTCGCCACGTCTTCCCAACACTTCCAGCGTGGCTTTCCTCGACTATCCCTCCCACGGCTGCGATCTTCTCGAGAAGTGTCGCACTTTCGATGCTTCCACCGGGGCCGCCTGTCACAAAAACGAGTGCAGTCCGATTCTGGCGGCGTGCGGAATATCGTTCGCTGTCGCTTCCAAGACACTCCGGATCAGTTTCGGACGATCGACGACACTCGCTGAAATTGAACGAGTCGTCGAGGAGCTCGTCGGCTTTTGCGCGAAAAACGAGTAATGGAATCACATATATGAACCTATGAGAGATTGTTATTTATGAAATGTAATTACACGAGCTACTGTACAACTCTAGTATTTGTGTCGAATCAATCCTTTCATCATGTCGAAAGTGTTTCCGTCGTCGCCAATCGAAAAGATCTTGTCCGGATTCGATCTGCTGCGAACTTGCAGGTAACCGTCGTCGTCGATTCCGCGGATCGTGACTCGCTCTTCGAGGTCTGCCAGAAGTACTTCTTGTTGCCTGAAATCCTTCATTTCTTGTCAGCACGATACTTCCAGACAACTCACGAATGCAGCCAAAACTCGTAGTACTTTTTTCTGAAGTTGTTCGGACCATTATTCTCGTAGTCCGTCATGTAATCTGAAGCATTCCAATTAGATGAGGTGTTTCTCTCTTGCTGAAAGCTCACAAGTGAATCTGTTGAGTGTCTCCGCAATGAGCTGCTCCCTCGTGATCCGAGTCTCCGCCTCCTTCGGCAACATGTCGTTCAAGCAGGTAGTCGGCTTTTCATTTGATACGTTGAGCCCGCATCCGATGCTCACAAGGAACGAATCGTCGCGAGTCGTGCACTGCAAAAGCATTCCCCCCACTTTGTGCGTTCGATCGTAGTACAAATCGTTCGGCCATTTGATGCGGAGAGGAAAATCTGGGTAACCAGACAGATTTCGAGCCGCCTCAACGATGGCGACGCAGAAAATGTGCTGCACGACGGTGAGGTTTTTCGCGAGACGGCTCGATTTTTTGACTGGAAACGAGAAGTTGAACATGGCGGTGCCCAGTGGCGCGATGAACTCGTTGCCTCCACGGCCTCTCGCGTGTATTTGGCGATTAGCAACGACGACGACATTCTCGAGCGATGGGATGCCCGCGTTGACGCTCTGGATGATGTCCATCGTAGTCGTCGCCACGTCCACAACCACCATCACTTGACCGATCTTCGACATGAGTTGCTTGAAATAGAGGTCGATGTCGAATTCAGTGCTAGTTCCAGCTTCCGAATCTCTGTTGACGACTTCAATCGGGAGAAACGTCTCCGTCGCTTCCGGAAGCCCCATCTCGGCCACCACATTTGACTTTCGCAGCAGAATCTGCGGTTTCAGTCCCATCACCTCGCCCAGTCGCAATCCGGCAATTTCGTCGATTATCGAATCGTACTCGGCGACTAGAATTCCTTTCGTCAAGGTGGGAATCTTCGTCTCCATCACATTTACGCCCACACTTTGCAAGGAATCTTTCAAAAGGTTGCTATCTGCAAAAACATTCCGAAAATCTTCCGTGTCCGACCGGAGAGCACTCACTTGGGGCAATCAATTCCTGAGTCGTCGCGTCGGAGAAGAGAGCCGAAGCATGCAGACTGCCGTTGTTGTGCATGTAGAGGAAGAGTGGCGTGTCGGCCTCTTTCTTCAGAACCACTGTGAAGTTCGCTCCGACGGTGACGTCTTTCGACCGGAATGTCTCGTTGATCGTGGCCGTCTTCGGGATCTTCTTCATGTTGTTCTCCAGAAATTTCACGAAATCCTTGTTTGTCTCTTTCAGTTTTTTACTTTGATTCCCGAATGCAAATCGAAGAATCGATGCGCTTTCTTTGCTCGAATCACAGCCGGTGATACTCGAGAGCAGCTTGTTTTGGCACACGAAGATGATTTTCCCGTTTTGATTGAAGTAAGACTGGATCTTCTCCCAAGCGGTGTCTTCGAGGCCAGTCGTCGACGCCAGAATCACACAAACGGTCGATTTCTCGACCCATGGCTGCTTCTGAAGAGCCTCGAGAGACACGTTGAAGACAGTAATCTCATCTGGAGGCAGTAAAGAAGACAGACGGCTTCGGATGTTATTGTAGAGATCCCGATCACTGCCGGTGTAGACGAGCACTGAATTCGGTTTCGACATTGCCTTGAGAGTGGAACTGCGGGAAGTGAGAAATTGGTGAAGAGGCGCGTAGCGGGCTGTCGAGTTGCGAGTGGATCCTCGATTTGCTGCAAGGAAAACATGGACGGATGTTAAAAAGGGGGAAGAAAAGTGCATGTTTTGGGGCATGGACCACGCGGGGGAGTCGCGAAAGAGACCAAAAATAGTCGGGTTACATTCTTGCCCCGGAGAGACGAAGGAAATATAAACAGGAAGGAAGGCCTGCTGACGAAGGTCGTTTTTGATGTTTATCGACGACTCACGCAAACAACTTACGATTTGCGGCCGTCGTGAATCCACGAAGCGATCGATTCTGATAGTGCTCGAAGGAGGGGCTCACCGATCTTCCTCGATCACCTGGAAGTTGTGGAATGCGTCGCACATAGCGAATAATACGATGAATGTTCATCGAAACAACTTGAACTTCGCACGGGGCCGTGGCTGGGGAGGCGGTGAAAAGTTAGGTCGGCAGAGAAAAACTCACTTTCTTGAGAGAATGCAGAGAGACGACGTTGTCCGGATGGTCGGATAGTTGTGGCGACGACAGAAGTCTGAAAACAAATGTGAAAAAAGAAAAGAGACTTAAAGAATCGTACACTTCTTTTTGCTCGAGAAGATTGCTGGATGAGAGGGGGGAGACGCGAGAATTCGATTGCGGGCACTTTGACATGAGAAGGGCTTTTCGGAGGCTTTGAGAAAGACTCTCGAGGAGAAAGATCGGAAGTTTGACTGACACACGAAGATGCTTCACTGATCGGACGGTCCGAATCTTTGGGAGGATACGGTGTGGCTGCAAAGCGACCGAGTGTTCGAAGGAAAGTGGCATTGTTCGACTCACGAGCTCTGTCCGAGTTTGTGATCTTCTCGCTGAGTGTGTCACCATTTTCTAATTTGATCGTCACACTTCCGTTCGTCAGTTTCTGAGTGTTCCCGTTCCGAGGCTTCTGGGGACATTTCTCGTCGTTTTCTTTGTCGATTCGACGAGCGAGAAGCGCTGAAAGCGAGAGATTAACGGGTTGCTTCTGAGGAGATAACTTACCGTACGACACTTGCTCGGGCTCTTCCTCTCGCGACGTCTCCACAGTTTCTGTGTCGGTTTCATCGATCATTCGAAGTTCGTCCATGGTGAAGTGACTCCTGGAGACTGGGATACAATCAAAGTTCTCTTGAAACAGAGCTCACTTTAATCCAGAAGACGTCTGATGACTTTCCGGTGTCCGTCTGACTGTGACGGATCCATTGGAACTCCTTCTCTCTTCCTGATTCCCCTCGAACTCTTTCGGCGTCTCTGATCTTTCCTCCTCCGCCAAGCTGCTCGTGTAAGAGTCCGAAGTGGTCGGTGGACGACTACAAGAAGCAGAAGAGAGCATTCCCCTGTGCGATCTGAGCGAGGTCACGTCTTCTGAAGAATCGCAGATCGCCTTGTCCAATTGTCGAATGTAACGTGGCAAACTGTTGAAGTCGACTGCGTCCGGGATGTATCTGAAACTCTGATTGAATCTTCTGTGGCTGCGTCTCGCCTACTCACCCGTTGGCAACACTGCTTCTCGGACTGCCAAAATCCCTCTGGTTGAGCTGTCTGATATACCGCGGAAGACTTCGGAACTCCTCGTTTCCAGACTCGAACTGGAAGTCGCCAGCTTCAGAATCGTTTCTTTCTGGCGACGTGCACGATCGATAACGACGTCTTCGAACTGAGTTCGACGAAGAGGAAGGACGACGTCTGCAAGAAAAGAGCTGGAGATTCAGAAGGGAAACCGATTGTTTCCACTGCGACTTCCGGGAGAGCTCGAGTGGAAGAGAAGAGGAAAATTATATTCGAGCACTTCTCGTGCCTCCTTTTTTTCACTTTCGATGCTAATCCGAGCATATGACCGAGATAATCCATTGACTAGAGAAATGTTTGCCCTTTCCAGAACTCACGGATGTCTCCGACTCGGCGACGCGTCCAGGTTCCCCTCGCTTCCATATCGATCGTTCGTCGAATAGTGGGCGGATCCAGCCCGATCACCCCAGAAAAGATGCTGAAGGATCGGCAGAGGCCGTGGTTGTTGGGAGCAAGAGGCCAGGGAAAGAGTCGAAGTTCGGAGATCGGGACGAAGCGACGACGGCGAGAGTCGCTCCATTTCCTGAGGAGGGGCGAACATGCCTGCAACAAAAAGAGGCGAGTCTTGCTGAGAATCTCCCGAGCTCACTGCGAATTCGGGTCACTCTGAAGTGCTCGTCGAGCAGAAGTTGCTCCGAGAAGGCGTCGACGACGTCCACGAACATGTCGAACGAGCACGCGTACAAGCATCTAGTCATTGTCTTGTGGATCGCCAGGCGGTCGCATTTCTCGTTCAGCTGCAAACTTTTGGAAACGTTTCATCCTCTCTGGCGGGTGTCTCCGTTCCTTTTCTTCCGAAAACAAATGAACCGGTGACGGAACTCGATAATCATTCTCAATTCGGCGGCGCTCACTTTGAAGTAGTTCGGCTCGAGAGTACTTTCCGCACTTCCTCCGGGCTCCCTTTGTCGTTTTTCCATGAATTCGTCATGCACGACGAAGTAGATCGAGTCCTCTTCGCACGGCCACAAAGAGGGACAGAACCTCCATTCGCTGGCTCGCAGCGTCTGCAAACGGGCTCTTTTTCGTTTCCAAACAGAGTCGAAACACGAGCGCACCTCGAATTTTTCGGTGAAAACTTGGATCAAATCGGTCTGCAGCACTAGCGTGGTGTCTAGTTTCGGCTCGCTCGAAGGTCTATACAATCGAGACGAGCTGGCTCTTTGCGAAGAAAGATATTGAGAGGAGCTTCTGAAAGCGTCGTGGATTCAGAAGACGTCGCGTTCTCTCCAGAATACCTAACGATCGCCTTCCAGATGAGCATTTCATAGTTTCGAGTGACCCGTTGTTGAGCCAGTAAGGCACGCAGAAAGTTGGCGATGTGACGCTTCCGAGCCGCCTGAAAATGGGAAATTCTGGAAAAGGGATTCAGAAGGCGTTGACCTCGATCGCCGACGAAACGAGTGACCAGACGAAGAGAATCATCTTCTGAAAAGTGTCAGAACGAATCAAATGTGCGGGCAAGTTGAAACGGCGACAATTGGGTCGAAAACCAGACGACGTCGAGGAAGAAACGACGAGAGTGTGGAGACGGAGACGAAGAGAGTGAGCAGAGAGCAGAAGAAGGGAGCCGCGGGGAAGCAGTGCTTCTCCGCTCGGCAATAAGCCATGCATGCATGGCCGAGAAGATGGTGAACTTTCTTTTTATTGAACGAACAAATTGAATGCGGATAAAAAAAAAACGAAAGCAAAGACAACAAAAAGGGATAACAACGAAACGAAAAACGAGGTGGAGAGGGAAAAAAAGGAAAATAGAAACGAAACAGAATAGTAACAATAACAAGTAAAAAGGGGGAGACAAAATGAGAAGAAATGGGGAGGAAGCGGAGAAAAGAAAAGATAGAGAAGATATATTGGAGATTTCGGAGGAGCCCTCCCGAGTTGGCGGAAGAAGCGGGTAGGGGGACGAGGACGGATTATGCTGAAAAGGGCCAACGTTTGTTTGTTTGGAAAAGAGAGGAAGAGACACGGTGTTTTTTTCACGACGCGCAGTATTAAAAAAGAAAAAGTGCGGCCACCAATCAGCGAGCGTGGTGGGGGGCGTGGCTAGCCAATCAGACTTTGCAAGGTGCGGCGCGGAGTTTCGCAAGTCTGCCGCACGCGGTTGGTAAGTCGATTAAGACGACTAGAAAGAGCAATAATTACAGAGAATCGCATTCGATTATAATCCAAAAGCAGAAAGAACATGAATAATTTCATATCCACCAAAACTATCCAGATTTTTTACGGGAAAACAAGAAAAAAAACCGATTTTTGAATTTTTGACAGCAGATTACAATTGCAATGGAATAAATTCAAAAACAGCGATTCTATAAATCAATTCGATTACAAAATGCAGCAAAAGTCCTGCTTCCCGAGCTACTTGCGAAATATGGCGGCCGCCGTTATGAAACACGAGTGCACTTGCTTCAAATCGTATCTCCTCCGCGAAAACTCGACCTTTTTTGGCGCACTTTTTTTTAATCGATTCCTCTAAGTCATCCGCAAAAATTTGGGTACCAAATTTTTGATTTTCGACCTGTGAGCTGAGAAAATCCCAAACGAATTTCAAAAACAGCAAATGGAAGAGAAAAATCAGTTCGGCCGCGCTCATTCAAATCGTATCTCCTCCGCGAAAACTCGACCTTTTTTGACGCTCTTTTTTTTAATCGATTCATCTAAGTTATCCGCAAAAATTTGGGTACCAAATTTTTGATTTTCGACTTCTAACTCGAGAAATCCTCGAAAAACTTCCGAAAAACCGAAGTGGCCTAGCGAGCGCCGGGGTCGCGGCCGAGCTTTCACTCTTTCAGGTAGTAAAAAGAACGCCGTGAGAGACAGAGAGATGGCAGACAAAAGAGGCTTTCAAATTAGGAGAGACACATTCTCCATTTACACCAGGTGTCCGGTGTTTGTTTGAAATATGACGTGGCACTGAGAAAACCAGAGTCTCACTAAGCCTTAGAGATATCGGACTATTTCAGCACCGAAAGGTTTCTCAGAAACTATGCCCTTCTAGGAAACTTAAACCCCTCGAGTCTTTATTAGCATAAATACTCACCAAGAGTTTTGAGCACCGCCTTCCTTCCTTTCTTCTTCTTCCTTTTCGGATCCGCACCTCCCAGGTCAATTTGCGCGAACATTTTGACCTGCTCCCGATCTTCGATCTCGACGGACAGCAACCGAAGAGCTGCCAGATTGGTTCCAGTGATCTCTCGAAGCGCCTCAACTCCTTCCGACATCTTTTTCCTCATCTGCTCAAAGATTGGAACGTAATCGGACGAGGCGATGATGTGACTCAAATGGATTCTCGTGAGATAGACAGCCACGTGGGTGCACAGTTCTGCCTTGTACTGCTTCTGCGTGCAGTTGGCGATAGCGAGAAGGATGTCTGGTACATAGGAGAGGGGAACGAGTAGAAGAGTGCGATCGAGATCACTAGGACGGCACTTGGCGATGACGTCGACGATGAAATGATCGAGAGACTGGCTGTTGTAGGCTCCGATCAACGGGTGCGGCTCGTGTCCAGCGTCTTCAGCTCTCTGCACTTTCTCATTCCGCGCGATGTCGACTGCCTCGATGATGTTCTCGGCGGAGACGACACTGGAAGCTGTCTTGCTGCTCGCGACACCCGCCTCATTATCTGCGTTCTCTCCTGCGACGACGTCTTCCTCTTCAATCAACTTCTTCTCGTACTCTTCTTCTCTCTCCATTTCTTCCCGCTCCTCCACGATCACCATCTCGTCCGTCTTTTCCCAGCATCGAATCGATTTGTCGTGCGAGGCAGAGAACATGACTGCGCCGTTGGTGAACTGCGCGAGGCATCGGATGTCCGAGGTGTGTCGATCCAGAGACTGAACCATGATAAACTTGATGGCATCCCACTGCTTGATTTTTCCGTCTTTTCCGGCACTCCAGAAAAGTTGCTCCTCTCCAGGGCAGAAAAGAACAGAGGTGACAGCGTCTTCGTGCGCGTGGAACGATTTGTGACAGTCTCCGAAGTCCAGACCCCACACTTTGACAGATTTGTCGACGGATCCGGTGACACATAGCTTGCTCGACGGTGCAATATCGACACAAGTGACCGGTAGGGAGTGTCCGTAAAGGGAAACAAAGAACTTGAGAGTGTCCACGAAGAACACGGAGCAGGTGTTGTTCAGAAGGCCAACGACAAGAAACTTTCCGTCCGGCGAGAATCTGGCATCTAGAGCTTCATCAGGAAGCTCTAGAATTTTCTGCTCTCTGATCGATATTCTCTTCCTGGATCCTTCGGTGACCAGCACGAACGACCAAAACTTTACTGTTTTGTCCGCCGACGCCGTCATGAATCCTTCACCGTCCGGTGTGTTTTGAATTCTCCAGATCGCTCCGGTATGCGCTTTTCTGGTTTCGACAAGCTCCGCACTGCTCACTTCGAACACGCCGATCTCTCCGTTTTTTCCTCCTGTCAGAATGTAATTGTCTCCGGGCACAAAGTTCACCGCTACAATATCCTGCACTTCATTGTCAGTCAGAGTTAGCGAGGAGCGAAGAGAGTGCGTACTCCAGACGATAACTTCTCTTCCACCGCCAGAAGCCAGAAGACTAGATGAGGACGAAACCGCCAGAGCACGCACGTCTTCTCGATGTCCGAGCTTGTCCAGATCGCCCACGCTGTCGCACTCGACGGCGTTCGACGTCGTGTCGATGCTCATCTTCACCCAATGCACCGAATTGTTCGTCAGAAGAGCGTACCACTTGTAGACAACAGTATGTTCGTTTGTCTTGACCGCCTTCACTACGTCAACCCACTTGATTTTGTGCGGGAGAGTCATTTCTCCGATTCGCGTTACAATAATCGTCACATCTTTCGCCACGTCATCTTCGCTCACAGTGCTGCTATCCGCGGTCGCCTTTCGCTTTGCACTTTTCAGCTTCTTTGTAAGCCTCTTTGCTGATTCGGCCTCCGAGAACACCCGATACACATCGGCCACTTTATCTGCTCCCACGCACACTAAGAATCGATCGTCATGAGTCGGAACGAGCTGCAGAGCTCTTCCTTTACTCTGTCGGATCACTCTTCCTCGCAACTTCGTCGTGATGTATCTGTTGGCCATGTTAGCGAGCGCGTCTTCTGCCGCTGCGTTTTCCTCCAGCGCCGCCTTCTTCGCACTTGGTTCGCTCTTCACTTCCTGCTCGAAAATGGCTCCGTTCTTCCAGTTGAGCTCAAAAACAAGCAACTCGAGTTCAGAAGTCGCCGCCACGAGAACCGTTTCGTCGCGATGCAAACTCATCGAATAAATCTCGTTCCGGCTATCCATAACTGTGTAAAAGCATGACTGACTCGCGATGCTCCAGAACTTGATCAAGCTATCTTTCGACGTGGAAATGATGAACCTGTCGCCGCGGACGAACTTCATCTGGGTGACGGATTCTTTGTGTCCGTGCAATCGGAACATTCCTCGTTCTGCCGGAATATCCCAGAGAACGATCACTCCATCCTTGCCTCCAGTCGCGAACACCAGACCGTCGCTGCTGAATTCGATGCAGTTCACAGCCTTTTTGTGACCGGAGAACATAATTGGTTCAGAATCTGAACATAAAATGTTAAATTGCTTTCGATTAATGTTCTTTCTGACCTTCGTTCTCGCGATTGAAAAGCTTTACGGATCCGTCGGCATACCCGATTGCAAGAAGTGGCAGATTATCGCATTGTCGTACGCAAGTGATCGGTTTCGTTGATTCAATGATTTCATTGACCTGAAATCGCCGAAATAGTTATGAAAATTGATAAAAACTCAGACCTTCTCCGTAGTTCGCATATTGTAGAAGTTCAGGTACTCATTGGCGGCAACTGCCACAGTCTGACCATCGATTGCGACGAGTTGACCGTTTGTTGATCCGACGCATCCGCAGGAGCCGGCATGCTCATACTTCAAGTAGTCTTTGGTCAATCCCATTCGAAAACTGAAAACGTCATTTTTAACGGGGATGGTTGGGATGGTTGAGTAGTTTTATAGCAAAAAATGTGACCTGGATCATAAATTAATTTTTAACAGTAAAACTCTCGGCTTATATGAATATAAGCCTGAAAAAATCTACAAAATTGTGACAAAAAAGAAAAAAAAGTCTCGTGGACTAGTTTGCTACATTGTGTAATAGCTAGTCCGCGCGAAAAACTCGGCCACGCTCAATGTGGCGGCAGTTTAAATAAGTTCAACTCAAGTCAAAAATCTCGGAAGAGTACAATCCGTTCAACTCATCCGCTAATTTTTTAGCGAAAGAAGACCTAAAACGAAAAATCTGAAAAACCAAAAAATTGCAATTTTCTCAATCGACTGTGGGAACTCTGATGACTCTCGAATACAGCCAAAACGAGACCGCCATGAGAGTCTCGAAAAACGCATTTTCGCTTTTTGACTTGAAAGAGAAAACATTTGATTCATTTCACACTCGAATCTCCGTAACCCACTCAATTTTCTCGCTTCGGTTGCCATGCAAACGCGCCGAAAATTATAGGTTTTGAGGCGAAAAGAGCGCCCGGAAGTTGTGTTATTTGAGCGAGAATCGAGCGCAAACATCGAGAATTCGAAGACGAACAACACTGTTAAACCCGCTTTCAAACAGACGGAGAACGAACGAAAAAGTGTACTGATTGCTTCGTTCTGAATCGGTTTTGCAGCCAGAATGCTCGGCTCCTACCTACTCATCAACTTTCTCGTGGCTATTTCGTGTTCCAAAGTGAAACTGATTATCGGTGAGTCTGGAAGTTTCTTGTCAGCTGAAACGGGCTAGAAGTGAGTTTCAGACACTGACGGGGTCTTCGACGACATTCGCGCTCTTTCCATCGCATTCTCCCACCCGAACGTCCAAGTTCTCGCGGTCACCACCGTCCACGGAGGCGTCAGTGCGAATCAATCGGCCGCCAACGTGGCACGTCTTCTGAGAGCCGTCGGCAAAGAATCCGTGCCGATCTACGTCGGATCGCAAGACTCTCTGATCCCGAAGGGACCGGTCGTCGTGTGGGAGGAGCTGTTCGGGAGCGACGGCATCGGAGATGTCCCCGATTGTCCGCCCAAGTCGCTTCCCTCCGACTTCGCGATTCCGCAGTCGAAAAGCGCCGCGGATGCGATCATCGAACTGACAAAAGGGACGGAGAATGTGACCGTCGTGGCACTCGGACCCCTTACAAACATCGCGCTGGCTCTTCGGAAAGAGCCCGCAGTTGCTCGGAGAATCCAGAGTCTCGTGATAATGGGAGGAAACTATCTGGGCGTCGGCAACACGCAATCCAATTCCACCGCCGAATTCAACTTTCTCATGGACCCGGAGGCCGCTCACATCGTTCTTTCGTCGCTGCACTCTGTGATTGTTCCCTGGGATACTTGCTTCTTCAAAGGACCCGAAGTGAGCTTTTCTTCATCTTTTTTGAGAGAAAGCAGTTGAATTCAGTACAGCGAAGAGGTTGACTACGAGGAATCACTGCAGAAGAGGACGCCTCTCTCCTTCTTTCTCAGCAACATCACCGCGCGAGCGAGGGAGTACAACCGGGTGACTCATCAGCAGTACGCCTTCGTCGACGACATCGCCGTCGCCGTCGCAATCGATCCGACGGTCGCTTCGAAGAGTCTCAAGTTGTGTGCGAGTGTTGAGTTGGAGGAGGGAGCGAGCACGCGCGGACAGGTTACTGTGGACTGGCTCGGCACCGGATACAACCCGAAGAGTCACGCATTCGAAGCCGCCGCAGACAAGAATGCAAGTCACTTCAACTCCTCTCTCTGATCTCGCCCTCTCCTTTTCTAGGATCAGAACTGGCTGGCTCAGAAGTTCGTCACAGAGTACGACGTGAGGAAAATCAACGAGATGCTTCTGGATGCAGTGAATTCGAATGGGAAAGATGCCGATTTCTAACTTCTAACTTTCTTCATTCAAGAGAATTCCATGACACATTTGGGTTGAACGTGTACTCCGAAATAGATCGGAACTTCGAGTTTCGTGTCCTCGAGCCCTCGTTTTCTCGTCTCCGCCGGGGTCCAGATCAATCGAATCGCATGGTCCGAGTCCATGCATTCGGTGTTGATCAGCTGACTTCCGTTGAAGTGAATCTCGAAACTCTTCTGAAATCGTGCTCCTTCGGACTAGACTGTGAGTAGGCTCACTTTCTCTCCGGGCTCCATGATTCCCGAGCAAGGGCTCACTCGGAACACGAATCCGAAGCTCGTCTCCCATCCGAATCTCATCCGTCTCGCGAATCGATTCGTTACTTCCAGCAGCACCGTCTGATCCCGGTTTTCGTCTTCGAACACGATTATCTGGTGACCGTCTTCTTCACAAAACGACGACATTCGAACCTTGTGCAATCCGAGAAATGAATTTAGAAATTGTTTATTCTAGACTTGAACTTGTCGAAAAAAAGGGGAAAAACGAGAGATTCTCGAGTTTAATAAACCGGTCTTTTGTTCCTGCGGGGATCGAATTTTTGTTGGCTCACCGAGTCGGACATGTGCTCCGCTTGTCGGCTTGTGGAAGTGCTGAAATGGTCAGATGCTCGCGGAGCAGATCGGAACACAACGAACCGCATCGAGTAGTTGGCTCGAGAGTCACTCCATTGCGTCGACTGAACCTCGTACTTATCGAGTGGAATCGGCCGTCTCGGATCGTTTCCGTCGTCTCGGTGACTCGTGAAACGAAGGTTTCCGAGCTCGACGTATCTGTTCGCATTGCCGATGTGCGCGTAGTTGGATGCGTGGATGCCGAAGAAGAGCAGAACGCCGAGAATGATCAAAACGCATCCGACCCATCCGATGACGTACCAGGAGTAGGCAGTGGAAGTGAGAGCACAGAACTGTTGCACGTCTCCGCCACACATTCGGAGGTTCTGGAAGACGCGTGCGAGTTTCAGATCGAGAATCAGAAGACGTTCGGACACTCACTGAATTGGCGAACGAAGAAACGAGAGGCCAGAAGACGTGCAGATCGATGCAGTCTGCGTCAGTGTATCCGGGAAGGTCGAGACAAAGACGGTCGAAGAAGTAGTAGAAAATGCAGAGCCACGAGACGATGGAGATGATGAAGAGCCACGCGATGATGAGAAGAAAGTCGAGGAACATGGCTATCACGCACGCGGCTTTTCCTCCGCAACGGGCACTGTCGTCTGCAAAGAAGTGCCCGTTGGAGCGCGTTTCATCAAGCCAGACTCACCTTTGTACATGGTTTCTCGAGTGCCGCCAGTCGCTGTGAAGCCGATACAGAGGAAGAAGAGCGAGAAGAGGCCCATGAGGACTGCGATGACGATGAAGAAGACCTGGACCTTGTCGAGCCACGGCCAGTCGTCGATCCGCAGCGAGCGTCTCGTCTGCTCTGCCGTCGCGTTGAACGCCCACGACATCATGATGGCGAAGAGCACGACGCCGAGCACGCAGAGCAGCGATCCGATGAGGGAGGCGTACGGGATGCGATGGAGACAGTCATCCTCTTCGCCGTCCGCGTGCAAGTGCACAACGGCGGCGTTCTGCGATCGACGCTGCGCCGCCTGTTTCGTCGATCGAGACACTATCTTGAGATGGTGACGTGGCAGACGTGGGACAGAAACAAGAAGGAGACAAGCGAGCGTGTAATTGTAATAAGGGGGCGAGTGCAAGCAAGAAGGCACCGGGAGGGAAGGTGTATGCTTGTGTTTGTTTGTTTTCCGATCGAAATTGGAAACGGACGGGGAAGGCGAGAGGGCGAGCCGGAGAGCGCCAAACGCGAAGAGACGCAGAGACCGTCGCCACGGATGGTCAGTTTTAGCGGGGTGGGTGAGTCATGTTTGCATGAGTTGCGATGCGAATATTGCGAGGTGCCAAAGCAGACGGTGACGTCATCCGGTGCATGATTACCGTAATCGCGAACGACGCTCTTTGACGGAAAAGGTTTCTTCTGAGAACTTTGCAAAGAACAGAGTATTCATGAAAAGTGACTGAAACCTGATGACGTTCTGGAAACATTTCAGAATTCTGAATTCAGAAATCAAAACTGACTTGTTTGTTTCGTTCTGCCACGAAGACACAAACTACACCGTTTTCTCCCTTTTCGCTTGCTGTGCCTTGTGCAAAACTATCTTATCTCGTGAGGTAAAATACACGTTTCGTAGTGTTCTTACTCGCTAAAACACTGCCCCAAACAATGCGTTTTCTCCTCGTTTTCCCTTTTTTGCTGCTCGAAACCAGCTCGATCGTCTCGCCTCCCGACGAGAAAATCGAAGCAGCGGCGGAAGTTTTCGAAGAATGGCGGTCCACGAGAAACGAGTTCGTGGATGCGATGAGTAGGTCGAAGAGCACTCCGGTTCGGCTCCGAGCGGGCTCTTTTTCAGAGCACCCGATGGGTCTTCCTCACTTCAACTGCTCGCGTCCTTCTTTTCCGCCGACACTCTCCGTTCATCAGCTGCATCCCTCGCAAATCGGAGTCATCGCCGCCCTCGGGGACTCTGTTTCGGTGGCTCAGGCGGCGAAGTCAACTTCTGTCCTGGATCTGTTCCAGAAGTTTCCGGGAGTCTCTTTCGTGACTGGAGATGACGTGGTGATGAGTGAGCAGGCGACACTGCTCAGTGAGTTTCCGATCGTTCTCAATCTGACAGTCACATCGATTCCAGACATGTTCCGTCAGTTCTCTCCGCGAGTGAAAGGAGGCTCTTCCGATCGCATTCAGAAGTTCTACGACTTCAACTTCGCCGTTCCCGGCTCATTCAGTCTGGAGCTCCCGGAGCAAGCGAAGAGACTCGCGCTGACGCTGAAACGGAAGCTGCGAGACGAGAACGAGAAGACGTGGAAGTTCGTGAACATCTTCACAGGACACAATGACTTGTGCAAGATCTGCACGAATCAGACGCTCTTCGGTCCGGAGACGTTCGGAAAGTCTCTTCGTTCGGCTCTGCGGACGATTCGGACCAGCGTTCCGAACGTTTTCGTCAGTGTGATGCCTCCGATCAATGTTCAAATTCACACGCAAGACCACAACGTCAGTCAGTTCTGTGAGCTCTCTCACAAGAAAACGTGTCCGTGCCTCTTCGAACTGGGCCAAACGGAGTACTCGGACATCAAAAAGAAGTTCGACGAGCAGCTGCAGTCAGTGGTCGACGAGTTCAACTCCGTGGATTCTCTCAACTTCACTGTCGTCGTCTCTCCCGCAATGGATCTCCGATCGATTCCCTTGCTCGGCGAGCAACCGAACGTCGCGCTTGTGGCTCTCGACTGTTTTCACCTGTCTCCGATTGCACACGACATTGCCGCCAAACAGATCTGGAAGGGTCTATTCGAAAGAGTCGGACTGAAAAGTATCACTTCCGAGTTGAAGACGGGATTCGATCGATTCGTTTGTCCTCCAAAGGAATGCCCTTTCCTTCGAACAAACAAGAATTCTGAAGGTTGCGAACCGCCGATGGAACTCCGATCTCTCTTGATTCCCGCTGCAGAAGCGGTGAACGGATCGGCCTCCACGATGATTCTCCTTGTTGGATTCTTCATGCTCGGTGAGCTATCTGCCTCTTCCCAGCTGCTCAGATTCCCAGTTTCAGGCAGTGTTCTGATCGGACTGTTCGTTCGTGCCTCGTTCCGTCGTCCGACCACTTCAGAATTCTGCGACGAACGACGTCATCTGCTTCTTCCGATTCGCGCCGACCTGAACGACAACATCTTCTGAATGTTCTCCTCTTCCCGTCTCAATGTACTCATGCCACTTCATCGACAAACCTAGGCTACATTCACCATTACTACCACCAGTACTGTCTCACCCTAATGATGATGTCACACCTCTCCCCACGCGGGTTTCCGAATCGTGTAATGCTTCTTCCTACCGACTTTTTCTCACACTTCTCTAGACTACACCTCTAGCACCACAATGAAATGGGCGAGGAGTGAAATGAAGGAAGTTCTTCAGCTTCTCTCTCTATCTCTCTCAGCGGTAGGGCTAAAGCGATTCGAATCGAAATTGAGAGGAAGGAAACCCGATCGGCGGATTACGTAACCGAGTTTCTTTCGGAATCAATCTTAAGTGGACAAGGGTGATAAGACCAGATGGACATGGGAATCAAAAGGAGACAAGACGACGAGTGAGAGGGACAGGCCGATAATGATGAAACGTTCATCCGATCAGAGCATGTCTGCCGAGAGAGTGTCCAAGGACTGAAGCGGCTCATGACAAGTCATTTCTGGGGCGATTCTCAATTCATTCTGAGCCAGTATGACCAGTATTGCCGACTACTCGTTTGAGTTTTCGTTCTGTTGAATTGGGTCCAGATCTCGAACGTAGCCTGAAAGTGGACCAGCACTCTGTGAGCAGAGAACGGTGTCTGATTGGCAGCAAATCGTGTCGACGAGTACACCTGAACCGACCGGATCCATCCGAATCAGCGTCTCCTCCAGCTTCTCCCATTTCGCACCTCATCAGAGAAGACAGTCATTTCAGTCTCTCTCTCTCTCTCTCTCAATCTCAATCTCCGTGCTGCTTCTGGCGGAAGCGAAAAGAAACTCGTTTCTTTTTATTTATCTTTTGCTTTTTGCTACGTCCTTTTCGAAAAGCCCGCGCCACACGCGCCGGCCAAAACATCTGTGCCCTCGCGTTTTCGCCCCCCTCGTCCGATTGCGCAACGTCTTCTGCTTCTGGAGAGACGGGTTTCTTCGTCTTCTTTTTTCTCTTTCAGGCTTCATGCTTCTTTTTCTTTCTCTCTCTCTCGAAAGAAAGATGCATATTTAATTGTCACCTTCGTCACGCGGCGCGCGAAAAGGTTAGCGCCCTTTCGAAAGTGAAAAAAGGGAGAAGAGGCGCGTCTCACCGGAATAACCGCTTCTTCGCGAGGACGATCTTCAGAAGACGACGTCTTCAGAAGGCCAAGTGCCACGTCACGAAGCCCCCGACTCTTATACTGGTAAAAGAGAATCACTTAGTGTGACCATGTAGTCTGTACAACGGTCTCCTTCTCCTCTTAATTAACTATCTTCTCCCCCCGCTTCTTCGTTTTCTTTCTTTCCACTAGCCCCCCAAAAACAAGCTGTCGCCTAGATTATACTAGAAATTACACTGTTTCGCGCGCGCGCGGCGGCGGCGCACCGTTACAGTCGGGGGGCCGGCGACCTTTCGGATGATGCAGTGTTCCCCCCGCCTCCTCCTCCGAAGACGTCGTCTCCTCTCGCCTCGCCCCGCCCCCGTTGCCATTCGGCTTTAGTTAGCAGTGCTGCTTCGGGCTGCCCACTAAGAAGATCCGGTCCTAGTCCCTTACCTTTCGATTCTCCCTTTCTTCTTCGTCACTATTATGATCTGCCGCCTCGTCGCCACCGTCGCCATCTTGGCGGCGAACGGTTCGTGACACCTTGCTCGGTTTGCCAATCCGATCCTTCGGAGAGTTTCAGCCCATTCGCAGTACTATGAGTGGCCACAGCAACAACAGCAGCAGTACAACTTCAACGGATACCAGCCCTTCCAGCAGCAGCAGCAGCCTCAATTCCAGCAGCAGTTCCAGCCACAACCGTATCAGCAGTTTGCTCCTCAGCCGCAGTTCCAGCCACAATACCAGCCACAACAGCAGTTCCAGCAGCAGCAGCAACAGCAATTCTACCAGCCGCAGCAGCCGATTCAATACCAACAGCAGCCGCCAGCCCAATTCCAGCAGTCGTCTGCTCCACCTCCACCTCCGATCTACTCCCAAACCGTCATCATCCCACAAGCGCCGCCGCCTCCACCAGAGGCCTACCAGGCTCAGCAGTACGCGCCGGCCCAGCAGACGCCAGTGATGGTCCAGCCGGCCGACATTCCGAGATACCATCAGAAGCCGCAGCCGGTTCCTGACGTCGCATTCCAGCACGTCGACCGCGCGCGAAGTGTGCAACAAGTGGATCTGGACAACAAACTGTTCCGCGAGCAGCCGAACTCGTTCACCCAGAACCAGGAGAAGGTGAGTGAGAAGAGTCCGAATCCGTTGAGTTGCACCGTTTCTCAGTTCGAATGGGTTTGATTGGGTTGCAGATCACTCTGCTCGCGCAGCCACCTCCACCTCCTCCACCTCCAGCACAGACCCAGCCACCTCTCGTACGACCCTTCTTCTTCTTCTACTTCATCTGAATCCTTTCTTCCTCTCACTCCCATGTCCACGTCCACTCTCATCCATTTCCAGATCCGTGTCCCTCCGCCGCCGGCTCGCTTCGTTCCGTCGCTCAAAACGCTCTACAGCATCGATACTCCGAAGGTGTCGCGATATTTCGTTTGCTAACATTAACTGAATCTCCAGAATCCCTCCTACAAACCAGATGAGATTATTGTCGATGGGCACCGTTCCGCGTATTTCGAGGACACTCAGAGAACCCGCCCCCAGGTATCGCCCCCCTTTTTGTCCCTGTTTTCCTCGTTTCTCTCCTCATTTTCCTCAGTTCTCTCGTTTGGATGCGACTAACTTGCAGAGTTCCAAAGTCCGTGTTCAGGGCGGAAACAACATCGTGCACTCGAGCTCGGCGACAGTCCCGCGACCGGCTCCGGCTCCCCAGCAACAAGTTCAGCAGCAGACTTTCGTGAACCGTCCGATCGAGGCAAGTGCTCCGGCCCCTCATGTGCTCCGTGAGCCCCGAGCTTTTCAGCAGCAGCAGCCCCGAGTCGTTCGACCTCAGCAGACCCGTCCAGCTCCGGTCCGTCAGCCGACCCGTCGTCCGGCTCCACAGCCCCAGCCATCTACTCGACCGGCTCCGCGTCCAGTGGCTCCGAAGAGCCACTTGGCTCCCCAGCCGGCTCCAGTCTCTGCGCCAGCCTCGACGGCGACGCCGAAGCCGAGAAACGCGAGCGAGAAGTTCCTTCAGTGCTGCAAAGGACGGAAAGTGAACAAGTCGTGCGAGAGAATCTGCAGTTTTGACGTGCTCTCCAAGAAGACGTTGACCGGAATGTTCCTCGGAACCGATCCGTGTCCCCAGCACCACGGTCTCGATCTGATGCAATGTGCCGCCGATTCTGACGATCACACCCAGTGCTGCATCGAAAAGGAGGTCGATCGGACGTCCGCGGGCAAGAAGTGCCTCGGATTCTGCAACATGAAGCCGGGAATCACTTTCCAAGCCGACGTCTCCATGCTGCCGTGCTGGTCGGTGCTTAACGACATCAAGCAGTGCTTCAAGGAGAACCTCGAACGACAGCTCGCCGTTCAGTAATCAATTCCCGTCAAACGGTTCACACATTGCCAACCCCACTCGAATCTAGTCCTTGTCGTTTTCACGCTATTCTAAATTATTATCACCCACTTTTCCATTTTTCTCCCTACCGTCCAGCCTTTTCTTGTTGAACCGGTGTTGTGTTATATCTAGTGAACACAGTACAATAATGAAGCCTAGAACAAAAGAATAAGAAAAATTCATCGTGTTTGATTTACCTAAACTATTACTTGAAACAAAAAAAAACAATAACAACTTGATGGACGGGGGGAAACGCTACACACTACAATGAAAAGAAAGTATAATTGAATGAGGGAAAACGAAGAACAACGCTACATTAAGAAATAGACAGCAGGTTTCCAGGGATGGTTACTCATCAGATCAGGTTCGGGAATGAATTATTTAGCGTTTCTTGTCGGTAATGTTCAGGTAGTCGTTGTCGGCGATGTTGAGCATGAGTCCGCCAGCCGGCAGGAATGTCTTGTTTCCAGACTCGGACACAACTTTAGCGATCTTCTGAGCCGCACGAATCTTTCTCAACTTCAAGAATCCAGGATCGTTCCTCATGGCTTCTCCAAGAAGCTTTGCCGACTCGGCTTCTCCTTCAGCTTGAACGATTTTCTCCTGCTTCTGTTGCTTCGCGCGCTCGACGTAGAACGAGGCTCTCTGCGCCTCCTGAGCAGCGACTTGCTTGGCTTCGACAGCGGCAGAGTACTGTGGAGAGAAGGCGAGCTCGGTGAGCGACACGTCATCAAGGATGATGTTGAAGTCGAGAGCACGCTCGATCAAAGCCTTTCGCACAAGCATTGACACCTGAAAACTACGGTTTTGAAGAGAAAAGAATAGGAAGATTTCACCTGCTGGCGTTGGGTAATGAGCTGAGAAGCGTTGAACTTGGCAACGACTCCCTTGAGCACTTCGTTGCAAATAGATGGGAGCACGCGCTCTTCCCAGTTCTGTCCGAGTGTCCGGTAGATTCCGACGAGGTGATCTGGGTTTGGTCGGGACAGAACACGAAGTCCAATGTTGACCATTTGCAAATCTTTGGAACCAGTTGGCGAGCGGATCTTGAAAACTTAGCCATTTGAAAACAATGATGATCAGCTGATTTTACCTGGTTCGGTCTGGCGCGGATGTCGTAGATGATAGGGTACTGGAACCATGGGACGCGGAAGTGAAGTCCTTCCTTGTAAAGATCAGTCGAAAGTCCTCCGATTCTGTTGAACATAATGGCACGGTGTCCAGCCTCGACTTTAATATACTTTCTTAGATATTTGTTCAAGAGCAAAATTCTTACCGGTGAACATGGATTGCGAGATTCCGTAGACGGCGGCTCCAGCGGCAGCAACCAATCCGACTCCAACGCCGGCTCCTCGAGCTCTCTGCAGAGCTTTCTTCATAGCTTCTTGCCCTTGTTGCGCCATTTTGCTGCAATAAGTTGTAATTGTCTAAATGATGATCGAACGATGATGCAACAACGATAACGAAAGAAATTCCAGCGGAATCGATGGAATAGCTGAATTTCAGAAGAAGAAGAAGAAGAACAATTTTTCAGTTATCTATAGCTCTGTTATGGAGATTGACTTCATTATTCTGTATATGGAATTTTCTCAATGAGAATCAAGTTTTTGTAGATTCTTTCTCGTTGTTTTGATGTTTGTGGGGCCATTATAAAGGAGGATAACACATTAGGAAAATGATTCAGGTAGAATACAGCTCATTTTTGAAAACAGAAACTAAGAAAAACAGTTCTGAACACTGAAAACACTCGTTTTTGAGTGTGCAGAAAAATAGTGTTGAAAAATACGCTGGGGGAGCGATCGCTGCGAGACCCGCTGGCGCTATCTGGCCGTGTGCCTTTAAACAAGTCATAAGAGAGCATGAGTAGAGAAGAGACACAGAGAAAGCAACGCGCGGGGGTTCAAATCAGTATTTTCTTAGAACTCGGTGAAAGGTGCAATCCGATTCTCAAAATTATGCATTTTTTATATAATTTAACTTTATTGAGAGAAAAAAGGTTACAACCATGGAAACAATCGGTATTATTATCACAATCGGACTTTAAATAAATTATAATTTCGTTCCAATAGATTGGCAAACGAATGCGAGAGGAGGGAGAACGAAACAAGTAAAAAAAGATGATCCCGTTGAGTGAGAATGCTCGATTTCGGCAAATTAAAGCTCAGTCTTTGAGTCCGACTCTTCCGGCTGCTTCTCCGCTTTTTCCTCCGATCCGACTGTCTCGTCGCTCTTTTTCTCTTCTGCTTCCTTTCTCTTCTCCGCTTCTGCTACGATTTCGTCAATATCGATCTTTCCGCCCTTCGCGAGATCGTCCAGCGTTGTGATCTTTTTCATTTTCTTCATGAATCGATCAACTTCGCGGTTCAAGTTTTTTATCTGCAATTCGAACTTGATATACATATGGATCTATGTTACTACGTACCTTGGTTTCAACGTCGTTAGCCGTGAAGTTGAAATCGTCGGTCTTTTTCTTCGTCTCCAGATGCTTCTGTCCATTTGACACCCACGTCTTCAGCTTCTCGAGCTTAGCCTTCAGAGCATCCCGGTCCTCCTTTTTGAAGAGAGCCTTCTCTTCGTCCACATTGTCTCCCATGGTGGTCAGCGAGAAAGTAGTGTTGAGAAGTGTCTCCAGATCCTTCATCTTTTTCGGTACCTCGGTCTCGAGCTCTCGTCTCTTCTTCACACTTCTCACGATGTTTTTAAGTCCGAGCAGATTGTCGGTGAACTCATTTGTTGGAGTGTCTTTCGTGACATCATCTTCCAGCCAGGCACGAATTCTCTTCACATCCTCCTCCAGTTTCGTTCTCTCTTCCTCGTTCAGAAATTCGACAAAATCAGTCTCTTCCAAGTATTGTGAGCACTCGAAGTTGAACGATTCCAGTTCGTTTTCAGCAGCAGCTCGTTCCGAGGCTAGTCTTTCTTTTAATGCGAACTTCTCCATTCTTTTCTTGGCCTCTTGCACATCGAACTTGTTGGGAACGTGAGCGGAAGGATATTTGTTGACGACACGGAGCCGGACGATCGGAGGGAGCTCCTTCTTTTTCTCTTCAACCTTCGTTTTGTTTGCAGCTGTTTCATCGGTCTCGTTCACTTTCGGGGACTCCTCGGAAGTGGCGTTGACTGTTGGTTCCGGAACGACTTCTTCTTTCTTCGGTGACTCCTTCTCTTCCGACTTCTCTTCATTTGAATTAGCTTCGTCAGTCGTCGGCTCTCCTTCCTCGGTTTTCGACGAGAACAATCCGCTAAGAGTGCTGGTGATAGCTGAAAATTGAGCTGAAACGATTAGCGCGATCATCAGCAAGCTAACTTACATCCAACAATGCCAGCAGACTTCGTTTCGAAAATGGCTTCGGCCTTTCTGACTCTCACAATTCCAGAAGCATCCAGCTGGAAAGAGACCTTGACTCCCTTGAATTCGGATTCTTCGCTCGATCTATTCTTCAGGGTTTCTCCTAATCCGCTGATTTCGACGTCGATGAGATTATCGAGGAGGCTTCCGATCTCTTGGATTTGCTTCTTCGTCAAACTTTCGATGGATCCGTACTTGAGAGCAATTGTGAAGTCGTCAGCGTACGAAGTCAGCGAGATAGTCTTCGGATTCGTTGGATACACTGAATTGGCAGCGAAAAGTGTCTTGACGACATTCTTTTCTCCAGTGATCTCTTCAGTCTTCTCATCCTTGACTTTGCTGATGAAGTGCACTTCCACCGGGAATATCACTTTTTCTTCCACATTGAACGGTTTCACTTTGAATCCTTTGCTGAGGTGGGCAGCTTGGAAAAGCGCTCCCATTGCCACGGCTTCGTCGGTGTTCAGGAACTTTCCAATTTCTTTTCTGAAAAAAAAAAACTGTTCAGCGGCCTACTGTCAAACGCCGATCAATGGACCCGGTGTTAGCGATTCCGCTAATTTTCTCATCTTGCGTCTCTAACAGTCGAACCGACCATCACAACGAATTGCTAATCGGCTCGGGTTGGAGAGACGCAGGCCAGCGGGAGGGGTCGAACAAACGGCCCTCAAGCGAAATACGCGTGCGTAACCGCCTACACCACTGAGAGTCAAGGCGACAGGCGAAGAGAGATACATAGAAATCAATGCGCACGCCAGCGAGCGGACACATCAAACTCACGTTCCAATCGTTTTCTGGACCACTTCTTGCACTTTCGGCACTCTGGTTCCGGCACCCATTAACACAAACTGGTCGACGTCTTCGATTGGAATTTGAGCCATACGGAGCGCCTGCTCAATGGGTTCTCCGAAGCGAGACTCCATGTCGGCTATGAGCTGGTTGAAATCCTCGCGATAAACTTTGAGCTTAGCATCGATGTCCTCGTGAGCACTCTCGATTTGAGCGAAGTGCTCCGCATTCGCAGAGAGAACTTGCTTCAGTCTCTCCGCTTCCTTCGCGAATTTCGCCATCGCCCGTCTGTTCGTGTTTACTTTCGTCTTCGGTTTGTAGGTCTTCTCGAACAGCTCAATCAGATGGTCTTTCAGTCGGTTCGTCATCTCGATTCCTCCTAGAGTTCTGTCGTAACCGACTCCGAGAACTGTCATTTTCGGCTGCTTCTCGTATTTCTCCTTGACCAATTTGAACTCGACAATCGTTGCAGTCGTCTTCGAGGCGCCCATGTCATAGACCATCAGTCTCTGCGGTTTCTCGGTAATCTCCTTTCTGCGGAAGATTCCGTGACTCAAAGCGGCAGCGGTTCCGTCGTTGATCAGTTGAAGAACAGTGAATCCAGCCATCTGTGCTGCCCTCTCCACAGCCAATCGTTCGGCGGGAGTGAAGTACACAGGAACTGTGATCACGACGTCCTTGATCTCGACAGCTTGGGCGTACTCTTCGGTGAACTTCTTCGCATTCGCAAGAATCATCGCTGTGAGCTCTTCAACAGAATAGCTCTCGCCGCCAAGTTTGAAATGCACAGCAGAGGCATTCCTGGGTTGCTCGTCGATTTCGAAGAACGTGTTTCTTTGCTTGAACACTTCAAAAGATGGATGGTCCGTGGACTTGCCGACGAGATCGTTGAGTTGTCCGTGAACAAGATGTGGATAACGGACTTGCAATCCGATGGCCGCGTCTGCGAAGGTCCGGTGTCCGTCATGAATCATCACCACGTTCGGCGTCTTTCTTCTCGATTCCGTGTTGAGGGCAATATCCATCGGGATTCCTGGCTTCACGATTCCGATCTTCAGGAATTGAGTTCCGAGATCGATAGTCATGGCGGCAAGTTGTCCATCTGGAAGAAATTTGGAAATTCGTACAATATCAGGTCGCTCAGACAGAAATTATCTGCAACAATCGTTACCTGTGACAATGAAAAAACTGCTCAGCAAGCAAATGATCCCTGGTAACCGCATTCCGCTCTGAAAATTAATTCTTCACAAAATATCGACAAGAATAATTTTCGAAGATAATCGCAAGACGAGAAAACGTCGGGAGAAAAGAAAAAAACGACCAAAAACGTATTTTATGCACAGGAACTGGAAAAGGGGACGGGCTCTTTGGCAAGATCACACGAGACGCCACGTGGCAGCACGTGCAACTAGCGCGCGCACGGAAACTTCGAGAAGCATGAAGAATATCTGAGTTTGAACACAACATTGAGCAAAATACGAGAGAAAATAGTGTGAGAAGGAAAAAAAAATGACTAGCTTCGGGGAGAAAAATGGTTATTCTTCCGGTTTCTTGGATTCGTCGGACGCGAGCTCTTCATCCCGCTCTTTCTGAACAATTTTCAACTTTTCGACGAGAGACTCTTGGAACCGCTGTCTGTAATCGGATTTTTGGAAAGAAACGGGAACATTGATTCTGTAATCTAACCGGTAGAGAGGGGAGATTTCAGTGAGAAGGGCATGGAGTCCCTCGAAGTACTTGGTATGGATGTCGAGTTGACGGAAGTCTCCGTTCATGCAATCGTTTCGATGCGACGCAACTCGCCAACCCTTCTGTGTCAGTTCGATGCAGTTGGTGTGATTCTCGAGGGTGGTGACGTTGATGAAGACGAGTTGAGGTGTGCGCGGAAGCATCTCGCTCACCCCGATGGCGGCGGTTGCGAACATGTGCTCTCGTACGGCGGCCATCGCTTCCTCTTCCAGAGTCGACTTTTCCATGTCGCATTCACAGTTTCTGAATGGAGAAACAATTACAATTCTCGCGTTTTCAAATCGATGGACTTACGAGCGAAGAGCCGGCTTCTTGACGTTGACTGGAGTCGTTGGAGGAGTCGTCGTCTCCGTTAAAGAGGTATCTTTTTCTGTCTGCTGGGTCATTCTTACTCTGAACTAGCTCATTACGCGAAACTAATCGAAAAAGAATAGAAGATATAAAATCACTGTTTGAAACAGTTCCTGGCGTAATGACGACCCAATGGTATTCACATTCATTGGACTAGACAGTGTGGAAACTGGGAAACTCGGGAAGTATAAAACAGGTAAACTGGAAATAATGAAAGGATGAAGGCTTTCTATTGCCGCTCGACAACATTGCACAGTCTCTCCAGTTTGTCGATTTCAGCTTTCGCCTGAACAGAAAACTCACTGTGAGATTCATGAAAAGTTGACTCACTTGATCCAAAGTTGTCTGGAACCGAACGATTTTGTCAAAAATATTGTCCATGTTTTCGATTTTGCTTTCGATTGTCTGAAACCTGACTTTTCCACGTGTTTCAACGAGAACGTGTACCTGTAGCTGTTCGGTGACTCCCTTGGCATGCGTATTCGAGAGAATTTGGATGGTTCGCAACTCTTCGAGCACTGTGTTACAGTCCTCGGAAATTTGCTCTATTGGCGAGACAAAAGCGGTCGACTGAGAATGAAATCTTTGCCACTGTGAAGAAATCGGAAGAAATTACCAATCCTCCGATGATTTTCATCACGTTTTGCATGTTTTCGACGATGGGTTCGACGCTATTCATCGTTTATTTTTCTGGAAATTAGTATTTGAAGAGGTGCCATAAGGAAACGTTGTCTATTTGAAGGACGCGAAGCTGACGTGGACAAGCACGAGCGACCAGATTATTGATTGGAAATGAAAAAGACGAACCGGGTGATGAAAGACAAATTCAAACCGGTTCCGTTTTTTATTTGTCTCAAAAATTGAAGGAACAAGAACAGAAAACATCGAGGACAAACTTGCAACGCGGTTCTTCGAAACAAATCCAATTTCTTGACGCAGTCTGCAAACGCGCTCCATCGAACACCTTTTTGAGAGCGAAATTCAAATAAGAGTTTTTCTGTCAATTTCAACGTGGCAGCCTGCGACCTTTCCTGAGAGTTGTGAAGAGCTGATAAGATGAAAAATAAAAGAACAAAAAAGTCGGAGATCGAATCAGTTCCAAGTTTGCGAAAACATGGGAGTCGAACTGTCTCTGGACCCTCCTGTCTGCCCGATTCAGGCCAACGGAGGCGTTTCGAAGCACAAGATCATCAACCACTGCGACAAGATGCTCGCCTACAAGGTGACTTCTTGGCTCTTCTCACTCTCAGAACGTCTTCCGCTTCAGGTGAAGTCGTCGAACAACTCCAACTACAGTGTGAACAATATCTACGGTCTGATCCAGATTGGGTACACTGCCGATCTGGTGATCACTAGAAAGCCAGGCAAGCCGCAAGCCGATCGGCTCGTCATCCAGTTCGCCTCCGTCGAGCAGACGTGCCGCGATCCGAAGGCGCCGTTCGCCACTGGACAGCCGGTCGGCGAGCTCTGCGGAGAGACGATCATCAAGTTGTCGGCGGCCGAATAAAAACGGACGATATTCGAATGACCCTTAACGAAGTTCAATGAAGCCTTTTCCATTCTGACATTAAACTGACTCCTGTGGTTCTAGCTGAAACTCCTTTCTGAAACCGAACAAAACTTTAGAGATGTCGAATCGTTTCAAACAACTGCTACCTCGATCTTGAGCTTTGATCCAACCGAACAATTTGAGAAAAGGGTGGTGATGTGCTCGTAAAACTTTAGGGGCGACCCGAACGAAACGATTCCGTCGTTTTCCGGTTCAAGTATCATAATGTTTATGTTCGTATAAAGAGCCGCCACAGTTTGCTGTCTTGGTGAATTGACTAGAACAGAAGAGAGGGAAACATTCGGTTTATTGAAGTGTCAATCATCACACAGCTCACTGCTGCCGCTCGAACTGGAGTCGCTGTCAAATCGCCCGCCTCCTTTGCCTCCCTTTCCGTGATGATGATGATGATGGCCACCGCCGCCGTTTCCTCCTCCGTGTCCACCTCCTCCACCTCCTCCTCGCCGTCTAGTCGTCGTCGTCGGAGGAGGAGCTGCCGTCACCGGGGGATTGATGCACTTGAGCTGCGTCCAGTTGAGAATCTGCATTCCGACACTCTTGGACGATGTCAGTTGGTAGGTGGAAGGCGTTCTCAACACGAACGAATAGGCGTGGATGTTCCCGGAGAAGACTTCGAATGTGGTTCCGGTGTATCTGAAACACCATTCAAGAGCTCTCCGTGCATGCATTCACCAACTGCAGTTTGATCTGGAAAGGCTGCCCGAGTGCGAAGAGCTGTCCTCCGAACTCCTGACGGACCCATCGATTTTGGCTGGCAACAAAGTTGTCGTAGATGACCGTGGTGGAGGGCATGTCCTCGCGAATGTGGATCACGATGTCTCCGTTCGCGGCGAGAATGTCGATTTCCTGTCTGGAAATCGGCTTCCGGAACCTTCGTGAAGTCTCCAAATCTTACCTGTTAGAGACACCAGGTGGCTGAGACCACATGACCGTTCCGTTGAAAGTGATCTCATCTCCGATTTGAAGAGGGCGGTAGAAGTTCTGATAGTTCCAGTCGCCGTCCTGAAGAGAGTGCATTGAGGGGGGATTCTCAGAGTCACGACGAACCACTCGCTCGCATCCGAGCAGGTTAGGATTCATTCCCAGACCATTTCCATAGACGGAAACAAGAGAAACGGAAAGCAGGACGAGAAGCCGCATTGTCTCTTGAAGTCTCTCGAGTCGGGGGCGCCTTTTATTCGGGTCGCCCGAACACTTTACGAGCATGTTGCAACGTCTCTCCAGAATTATTCGAGTTTCTTTTTTTTTGAACAGTTTATAGTTTCGGATCGTACGTCAATGTTTGGTTGTATAGAAGAAAACTTCTAGAATCTCGATAATAGTCAACGGACGAGCGGTGGCTTCTTCTGAATGAGGATATCTTCTGAATGAGGATAGTTTCGCTTCTTCTTGTGACTGTACTCCGACTGGTCTGACTGTGAAATCACTTCTGTGACTATGTCGTCTCGAAGTTCTTTTCGAACAGAATGATCTCGATCTTTGATTTGAGACTGCAAAGCTGAAAGCTTCCAGAACGACGATAACTGCGATGGGCTCGTAAAATGTTCGGGCGGCCCTCGAATAAAAGCTGCTGCGATTCGTCGTTTCTCGGTTCAAGAAAAGATGCGGCTTCTCGTCCTGCTTTCCGTTTCTCTCGTTTCCGTCTATGGAAATCTAGGAATAAACCCTGACGTGCTCGGATGCGAGCGAGTGGTCGGTGCCTCTCTGAACACGTCCCAATGATCTTCACCTGATTTCAGGACGGCGACTGGAGTTATCAGAAGCTCTACCGCCCTCTTCAAATCGGAGATGAGATCACTTTCAACGGAACGGTCATGTGGTCTCAGCCGCCTGGTGTCATTAATGGGTGCTTTCGAGACTTTTGGATATTTTGTAACATCCATTTCCAGTGTCTCACTCAACATTATCGCCCCGAACGGAGACATCGTGATCCACGTTCGCCAGGACATGCCCTCCACCACGGTCATCTACGACAACTTCATTGGCAGCCAGAATCGATGGGTCCGTCAGGAGTTCGGAGGACAGCTCTTCGCACTCGGACAGCCTTACCAGATCAAGTTGCAGTTGGTGAATGCATGCACGGAGAGCACTTGAATGGTGTTTCAGATACACTGGAACCACATTCGAAGTCTTCTCCGGAAACATCCACGCCTATTCGTTCGTGTTGAGAACACCTGCCACATATCCACTGACAGTGGATAGTGTTCTTGGAATGCAGATTCTCAACTGGACTGAGCTCAAGTGCATTAATCCCCCGTCGACGGCAGCTCCTCCGACGACGACTAGACGGCGAGGAGGAGGAGGTGGAGGAGGAGGTGGATACGGAGGAGGCAACGGAGGAGGCCACGGAGGAGGCAACGGCGGACATCATAATGGAAATGGAGGCGGTCGATATGACAGCGATTCCAGTTCGAGTGGCAGCAGCGAACTGTGCGATGATTAACACTTGAATAAACTCGTTCTGTTTGTTTCTTCTTTCTTATCTGTGAGCATTCTCGCCCGCTTGAAGGTGACAACAAAATATTTATGGAGTTCGGACGAGCCGGAGTTCGGCCATAGAAGAAAAAAAAAGTGTTGCAAGTATGGACTCGAGTGTTCCTCCAGTTGATAACATCACAAAAAGAGACAGAAAGCGACGCATGAGAATCTTTTGTGTGCTAGTCGACGAATTGGAGAACGATGCGATGAAGGAATACAAATATTTGAGAGTGAATCACAACGTGTTTCCCGCTTGTTCCCCTCTGAGAAACCTTCCCTTTCCGGGAAAGAAAGCGAAAAGAAATCCGGCGGAAGAAGTCACACTTTGATTGCTGCTGCTGCTGCTCCATTTCGATTTCACTCTCATTCTCGGCGTTTATCGATCTGTGCCCGTATCAGTAGTATAGTGGGAGGGCGTGTGTGAGTCACACTTCAACCACGCTTTTAACACTGTTCTCGTCGGCTCGAAATGAATCGAGAATGACGACTCCGCGACCGACGCATTTGCACAGGAGGTCCTCCTCCAAGTGGGTCCCTCCCTCCGCGCCCCTTCACAATCCGATCTCCATTTTCCGCGGCAGAAGCAACCGAGAAACTGGGTGAGTCATCGCTTCCTGCTTCTTTTCCATTCATTTTTCCTGCAGTTCTCGAGTCATCCGACCGAATCACTTGTTCGAATCTCCCCGGTATGAGCTGAATAACTATCGCGACTTCACCGATAATCAGATTTCCACCACGAAATACAGTATCTGGAACTTTGTTCCTTTGAACATTTGGCACCAGATCTCCACGAAATACGCGAATCTCTATTTCATCTTCATCGCCGTCCTCAATTGGGTTCCGTTTTTCGACGCCTACACTCGATACGTCGGTCTGATTCCGATCAGTTTCGTGCTCGGAACCACTCTGATCAAAGACGGAATCGAGGATTATCGCCGATGGAAGTTCGACAACCAGATCAACACGAAGACATGTCACGTGTGGGACCGTGACAGATGCGCGTTCCGGAAGACTGAGTGGAGGTACATCCTCGTCGGAGACTTCGTGCACATTTCCAACGATCAGGACGTACCGGCCGATGTCATTCTACTACGGTTCTAATTCAAATGGTCTCGGGGAAAATCAAGTTCCTATTTTCAGATCTTCGAATGAATCCGGCACTTGTTACATTGAGACGTGCAATCTGGATGGCGAGACTTCGTTGAAGCAGAGAATGGTTCCTGCGAAAATCATAGGCTATTCTGAAGTGAGACTACATGGAAACGAAGAAGTCTTGTGATGATCTGTTACAGAAAGACTCCACATTCAAGCCTTCTGATTTCACTGGAGTCGTGACTTGTGAGAAGCCGGACAAAAGCATCTATACTATCCGAGCCAAGATCGAGTATGAACCAGGTGAGTCGGAAAGAAGAACAGAAGGATCCCGAGTTTCCGTTTTCTAGGGAAGACAGACGTGATTATCAAAGAGAACATGCTGCTCCGCGGCTCGCGCATCAAGAACACGACGTTCGTCGAGGGAATCGTCGTTTACGCGGGACACGACACGAAAGTGATGCTGAACAACGGACGGGCGCCTCATAAAACATCGGGCATCGAGAAGCTGACCAACAAGTAAAAAGAGAAGCAGAAATGGGGTCGAAAAGAGGTTTCAGATTCATCATTTTCTGCTTTCTGATGCTTCTCGTGATGGTCGTCTACGGAGCGGTTGCTTCTGCAGTTTGGGTCAAAGAGCATCCCGTTGACAAACAGGTTTCTTCAGTGCGAGAGAAGTTCACCTATTCGAATTTCTGCCGACCTTCATGTTGTTAAGCGAATCGGTGCACTTCTCTAAATGAGTTTCGGCCGAAGCTGCGACCTGTAAAAAGAACGCGATCTCTCTTCTTTTTTCAAATTTCTCCCACTTACGTCTTTTCGCCGCTGTTTTTCTCGTTTTTTCGCCTTCTTCTCCAGTCGAACTATTCGAGTCGATGCGATTTCTTCTTTTGTTTTCGGCCTCCGAGACATTTTTGGCGTAAATCCAGAAATTGAAATCTGCCGCAAAGTGTCAATTTCGTACTATTCGCAGTAGAGCGCATTTGCACTATTGGAGAGGGACTGTGTGAGAAGAAGAGACGCAGACCGTGCGGGTTGCAGATTCCGTTCGTCACCTCGAACACTCCGCAGCCGTTCATCGAGGGATTCATCGGCATCGGAGCGTTTTTCATCAACTATCAGCTTCTAGTTCCCATTTCACTTTACATCACGGTGGAGATCATCAAAGCGCTTCAAATCTACTTCATCAGCAATGACGTTCAGTTGTATGATGAGAAATCGGTAAGATTGTCAGGAAGTGATTCGGAGAGTCGGCTCATGTGATTTCAGGACAGATCCATCGACTGCAGATCTCTGAGCATCCCAGAAGAGCTCGGAACTGTCACCCACGTGCTTTCGGACAAAACGGGAACTCTCACAGAGAACATGATGATCTTCCGAAACTGCGCGTTCGATGAGACGGATTACGGGACCGAGGGCTCGAAATCCAATCCAGACAAGCCGGTCCGATCGGACGCGCTCTACGCAAGAATCCGAAGTTCGATGCATAATCCTGTGCAGAAGCATTTCTTCGCCAACATTCTACTAAACAACTCGGTCGTAGTGAATCGGATCCCACACACGGATGTGCTGGAACTGGGAAGTTTCGAGGGAGGCGCCTACAACGTCGGCAACTCGAGCTTCTTCGACGTGACGGAGGAGAAGTACAAGGAGATGTTGGCGGCGATCGGGAAGGAGCCGGCGGACGATGACTTGAGAAGACCCAGCGAGTGAGTGCGAGCGCGCGATGAGCAGTCAGAACGACCGTTTTCAGTCTGGGATTGCCGGTGACGTTCGACGACCGTCTCACTGTGATCGCCGAGGAGGAGACGTCGGCCGAGTCTCCGATCCCTCGGTTGTCTCCGCAAGACTCGCCTCCCGAGGGATCCACTCCCAGTCCGGTCTCTCCCATCTATCGCCCGCTTTCTTCGCTTTCTTCTTTTTCCAGAAAAGTTTCAACTGTTGTCAGAAGAAGCATTTTGAGACCTATTTCAGATATGTGAGTGCTGAATCTTCGTCTCTAATACAACTGCTCTGTGTGAATTTCAGCATCCCGGTTCGAAAAAGATTGATATCCTTCAAGCAACAAGAGCTGAATCCGTATGAAGCGGAGAGTCCCGACGAGCTCGCGCTCATCGAGGGAGCTGCTCTCTACGAGTACGTGCTCTTGGAGAGGGCCGCCACGAGCATCACGATCTCCACGCCAGAGAAGGCGGAGAAACGGTACGAGCTGCTGCTGACTCTGCCGTTCGATGCGACCAGGAAACGGATGTCAGTGGTGGTGAACTCTCCGAAAGGACCTCTTCTGTACTGCAAAGGAGCCGACTCTGCGATCATGTCGAGATTGAGTCCCGAGAGTCTGGACAACGGCAGAGTCCGTGCAATCGGGAATCATCTGGAAGTGTACGCGAAGAAGGGTCTCCGAACTCTCTGCTTCGCCATGAAGTACATCCCGCAGGACGAGTTCGAAGACTTTCTGCATTCCTACAAATTCGTGAGACACTCTTTCTCCTTAGTCTTCACCCATTGTGTTTTCAGCTAATGGAAGACGCTTCGCCCGACAGAGAAGCCATGCTCTCGGAAAAAGCGGCCGAACTGGAAAACGGACTGAAACTGTGTGGAGTGACCGGAATCGAGGACAGACTGCAGGACGGGGTGGCTGACACTCTCTGTGCTCTGAGAAGTGCCGGGATTCAAGTGTGGGTGCTGACGGGCGACAAGCTGGAGACTGCTCAGAACATCGCCACTTCCAGCGGACTCTTCCATCCCCAGAGACCTCTAAAGTGAGACATCTCTCGGAAACTTTCAGAAGAAGTCACGTCTTCTTTTCAGAGTGATCGAGTCAGAGTCGGATGCAGAGGAAGCGAGCGAGCAGGCCGGACTGAACATCATAATGTCGCCGACGGCGATTCGATTGGCACAAGAGGGCAATCCTCATCTCATGGAGACACTCAAAAAGTCAGTGCATTTCCTTTTCGTTCTTCTGATTTCCAATTTCAGAGCTAAAACAGTCCTCTGCTACCGAATGACACCTTCTGAGAAAGCGACGATAGTGAACACAGTGAAGAGTCGCATCAAGGGCAACGTGCTGGCGATTGGCGACGGAGCCAACGATGTTCCGATGATTCAGGCGGCGCACGTCGGAATCGGAATCGCCGGAAAAGAAGGACTTCAGGCGGCGATGGCGTGCGACTTCGCGATCGCCAGATTCAAGTTTCTGTCCCGACTTCTTCTAGTTCACGGGCACTGGAGCTACTATCGACTCTCCAACACGTTTCTTTACTTTCTCTACAAAAATGCCGTGAGTTTCTGAACACTTTCTTCAATCTGAAACTTCTCTTTCGTTTCAGAACGCCGTCTTCATAATCTTCTACTATCAGTTCTTCAACGGCGCTTCCGGAACGAACATCGTGGATCCGATTTGGGGAGTCATATACCCGATTGTCTTCACGAGTGTACAGCCGATCATGACAGGAGTTCTCGATCAGGACGAAGACGACGAAACGCTGATGAGGCATCCGGAGAAGTACGTGATCGGCAGAGAGAACCGCCTGTACACGTGGAAACACTTCTGTCTCGATGTGATCGATGGCATCTATCAGGCCGCCGTCATTTATTATCTCGCACATCTGGTAGGTCTCCGATTCCGAAGGTTTCTGAATTCAACTCACTCCAGACTCTCCAAGATTCTGATGTGAGTCTGTGGGAAATGGGATTCTACATAGCCACCAGCACGATTGTCGTCAACTCGGGTCACTTGGCATTCCAAGTCCGATACTGGCACTGGCGTCTCGTCTTCCTCTTCTGCTTCTTCATCTTCCTCAGTTTCGCCTACTTCTTCGCGGAATGCAATACGGGAGCCGCCGCAATGGTCCCCGATCCGCCCGTCTGGATGCCTGTTCATGCTGTCTCGGACGGCCGTTTCTGGTTTTCCCAGATTATCACCGCAATCGTGGCACTTTGCCCGAGGTTTGTTCGCAGAGCGTCTCTCTGAGATTCAAGTGTTCGCTTCCAGATTCACTGCTCTCTGTCTGCTCTCGTCTCTGAACGCGGAAGTCACCACTGCTCAATGAGTTCCGTCCCTTTCTGTAAATATGCGTCTCTCACTCAGTTTCTCGGGTCGATCTGATACAAACGGGTAGCACTTCTCCAATAAATCAAACAGAAGACTCTCTTTTTCTCTCTGGTAACCTGTAGATTTCACAGCTCGATAACGAGGCGGTGAGTCGCATTTGCAGAACAACCAGCTTTCGAAGTAAAAAAGCGTTTGCAGTACTCCAACTTCAAACACAGACTTTCTGTTTACACACAGTCATCGCAGCCATCCTCCTCGGTCTCTCAGCTCTCGCCGCGACCTTCTCGCGCCGTCTCTCCGTCGGCACTCATGGCGCACTCGTCAGCTGATCTTCCGCATGTGTCGCAAGTTCGTCTTCCTCCCCCGCTTCATCTTTTTCTCCTTTCCATCCCCCGATGTTTGTTGTTTTCAAATTTTATTTTCACACAAATCTTTTCTTCCAGCGGGAAAGGACGAAAGAGAACGCGATTTAGTAAACATACGTGTTTGTGTCGCTCTCGCTCCCGCCACCGGTCGCCTCCCTTTCTCGTTCTCTCTCTCTCGCGCCCGCTGTTTTTGGTTTCCAGTTCTACTGCATTCGCGAACGACCCCGTTATTTTTCACTTATCGGCCAGTCTCCTTCCATTGGGTCATAGCCTTCTCCCGAATCTTACCGGCCTATTCCAAGACTTCAGCAGAAGATTTCGAAACTCGGTTACGCGCGCTTTCGAAACTATTCGAAAAGGCATCATCTGGTCACAACGGAGCGCGTTTTCACTGCTTGCTTGGGGCGCGGGGGGGCCGAATTCAAATTCATCTGGCAAGTTTCGCGCGCGCGCTCTTGGTCTGTTTGACCTTTCTTTTCGAAATCTGACCTCTCTCGGGGGCCGCCAAAACATTGCCTTCAAGCAGTTTTTCGTCCTTGGCCGTATCGCAGTCTTCTTTCGATCGACGGAGGTTTTCCCTTTGCTTCGTCAGTCGTTGTAAAAAAACAGCGTTGAACAGCACATGACTGACCACAGTCCACTCCCTTCCCCCTTTGTCACTGTGTTTGTTTCATTTCTCCCCGTTGCTCTCCTCTCTTCTATTTCCCGTTTTCGCCTGATTGTACAAATAACTCGTTCGTTTTCCAGGCAAGAGCCATGTTCGAACTCGCGTTCATCGCGGTGCTCGTCGCCGTCGCCGCCTACATCTTCGTCACTCTGCGCAAAAGTGGATTCTTCGTCACCGTCGAGGTAAATCGATTCCTCTCTTCTGTTTTCTGAGACTCCCACGCTTTCAGCCGTCCGTGACCACCTCGCCGAAGAACCTCGAAAAGCCGTTGACTGTCTACTACAAGTACCACTTGGGACCATACGCGAATGCTGTCCAGATCATCGAGGAGGCGAAGCAAGTGATCTCCTCGAAAGCCGCCACGTATTTTGGAATCTACTACGATAACCCGGAGACCACCGACTCGCACTTCCTTCAGTCCGCAGTCGGAGTCGTTTTCGGAGTCGATGGAAAGGACCAGTACAGCGAGGAGAAGGCTCAGGAGCTCGTCGACGCTGGATTCGAGAAGATGGTTCTGCCGAAAGTCGAGCGGGGAGTGCAGATCGTGCAGCCGTCCACCGGCGGATACCTCTCGTTCATGGCACTCATCTGGTTCACCTACAGTACCATCAGAAAGTACATCTCAGACAACAAGCTGGAGACCAAGTACGCCATCGAGTTCTACAGCAACGACGACATTTCCGTGATTTTCCCACTGGACAACGCCGACGAGTTCCTCGTTAAGAACGTGAGTTACGATCGGAATGAGCGACGACAGATAAAATCAATGTTCGTTTTTGCAGTACCAGACGATTGACAAGTTGGAGAGCGACGCCGCGAAAAAGCGATTCGACTCGTCGGAAGAGGACAGCGAGAGCGAGCCAGATGCGGAGGAGGACGCGAAGGACGAGGAGGAGGAGAACTAGACGACTGCCGCAGCGACACCGCCCGAACATTCATTCACACGAACTGCCTTTCTATTCTGACTATGTGTACCTTATCATAATCTGTGCATTGTAACACTTTGACACCATAAAAATGGATTCGATTTATTGAGAAGGCCGAGATCGATGATCTCAAGTGGATATCCACTCGAGCTCGCCTCTTATCACCTCGCCGCCCCTCCTAAACCCAAACTCTCGAGAAATGTTTCCATTTTCTTGCCCTCCCAGTCATAAGCTCTCGCGGCTTTAATGATGAAAAGTTCAAAGTTGAGTGAGCGAGTGATGATGATGAGTAAGCCGATTTGCATAGTAATAAGCGGGGGGACTCCTCGGCCCGCCTGGTTTTTGATGTCTTGACGGATTTCATCTTTTCGTCCGTGGTCCCTTTCTCGAGAGAGAAAGATGATAATTATTGGACTCGTCGGGCGGTGCTCGGCGCGCATCCTGTCACCAATTTTTCCAGAGCGGGTAAATAGCGACGAAGAGCTCATAAACCGAATACGGGCGGCTCACCATCTCACTCGAGTTTGGTTTACATTCTGGGTTCATTTGCTGCTCGACGAGCTCAGAGATCCGTCGTGAACTCCCAGAAATGCTCCGCGAGCAAGACGGTCGCGAGCAGAAGAGACGACCTTTTGGCCGTAATAAGCAATGCCGGAATGCGAGCGCGCCGTCCCTCTAGCTTCTCAGAAATGATTCATTCGGCTAGACAGACAGCCTCATCCTCATATTCCTTTTCTTTTCGGGGGCTCCAAACGGATGTGCTCCGCGAGCCCGCCGGACAATTGCTCCTCTTCTCTCTCTCTCTCTCCGGAAATTGACGGTTTCCGGCTGCTCTCCCGTCGCAAAGTTCATAATAATTGTCTTCTGGTGTGTCGCAACCGACGGAAAGAAAAGTTGACTCGCTGTCGGGAAATGTATGCGGGAACACGGGCGGCACGAGCTTCTTCGTCTCCTTTTTCCTCTGGTTTCCAGGACCCCCATTCTCCCAATCTTTTCTCTTTTCTCCGAAATTGTCTGTCACAGAGGTTTTCATTGAGTCCAAAAAGAAAAGTGGGCGGAGCCAGAGAGCTCGTGCAAAATTGCATTAGATTCCACATGATTGTAGTCGTCCCAAGGAGAAGAAGAAGAAGCAGCAGACATCATCGTTTTGGACTGATGGTAGTTGCTTTTGGAGTCATGCGTTTTCTCATATTTCTTCTTTTCTTCGTTTCTTGATTCGATCTACTGTGACACATCGTTGCTCAAGAATCAGCTCGATCTCGCAGTTCGTTGGGCTAGATCCACGTGGGAGGCCAGAAGAGGTCAGCCGGACCCCTGAAACTGATGGATCCTCTCATTCTTCCGAGTCGACTCGCTCCGATGATTCCGTTTTTCTCTTTCCGACTCTTCGAAAATTGCCAATTTCCGTCCGTCACCGGCGATAAAAAGTGCTGTGTTTATCGTGTTCGGGCCGTGTCCGAATCCATCATAATCATCCTTTTCGCTCTCGTTTTCTCTTGTCATTCGATGGCCTGCGGGTACGGGAAAACGGCTCGTTCTGTCGACATTTGCATACTTTCTTCTTCTTCTCCTTCTTCCGCTTCTTTGTTTGTTTGATTCTTCCAGTCCGGGAACTGCTCGTCATTCCGCTTCTTCTTCTCGCGCTAATCAAGATAATGCACTCGAGAAATCGCGGAGAGGGGCTTCTTTCTCGTTCGTGATCTCGGAGTATTAGGACAGAAGAAGAAGAAGAAGAAGAAGCTTGCTCCAGAAGAGACACCAATGATTAGCAACCAGCCATGTTCTCCTCTTACACCCGCCTTTCCCGGCTCTTTGCTCCCCCTTTTTGCTGTCATCTGGAACACCTCGAGCAGCGTGTGGCGACGGAAATTGAATTCTATTCCAGAGGAGAAGCGAAAACATGTAACACGGGGGGAAAGATATCCTCTCTCGCTTCTTGTTTTTATTACACTTAATCGTGGCAATTATAGCCATCGGACCCTCCGATCTCTCCTCTTTCGTCAACAAATGGCTCCTCCTCCTCCTCCTCTCGAAATGAGTGACCTCACCCGAAAACTCCTTCCTTATTCCTCTTCTCTCCGATAAATTAACAAAAGACCCGATGCACAAAAGAGCCATCCGGCCCTCCTTTTTTTCGCTTCCTTCGGGCGGTCCCAAGCGAGCGGGGCTCCTGCTGGCTGCCAATTTTATTTGCGGTTCGAATTAGATTCGCCAATTTTCAATTTCCTCCTTCTATCGGCGCGCAGCTCCTCCTCCGCCTCCTCTTCAAAAAAAAAAAACAACTGGGCAAGCGTTTCTAAAAATGGGTCGAAACGTTTTCAATCCGATCAAACACCTGCACCTGCCAATTAATTTTTGGGTCCCCCAAAGTGTCTGAGCGGTCTCTTCTGGGGCGAAGTGGAAATCGGACTCGCGATCTCTCTTCGTTCATTAAGCGGCTCCGCGTAGTGCTCCTTCCCCTATAAACACATTCTCAGGTTTCTTCTCACGCCGCAAATTCCTGGAAATCCCCCCTCTCGTCCGAGCAAGCGCGTTTTTGGTGTGTCCGCCACCTACTCGCGCGCCCTTTTGCACACCCTTCTTTGATCGTCGGCAATATGAGGAGGGCGTCGTCACATGCTCATCTCTCAATTAGCGGATCCGCAATTCCCGAGAGAGTCTTGATCATGAGCAGCACCTGCGTCAACAGTCAGAAGGCCATGTGGGTGCTGCGGCTCATTTCGTATGCACATTCGGACGGAAGTTCACCAAATCCTCCCGGCAAAGCACTTTTTGGTTTCCAAGTGAATCAGGGCTTGAATGGGAAAAGAAAAGAAGAAGAAGAAGAAGGAGAAGAAGAAGAAGAAGAAGAAGAAAAGCTTTTGGGGTGAAGAAAGGTTTTTGAACAGCCTCTCCTTCTTTTGAAACTTTTCGCCCTCTCCGAGTGACGTGCCTATTTACCTCCGGTCCCGCGTCGGGAAAAAGCGAGGAAGCTGATTATCTTTTCATCAAACACGCAATCTCGGATTCAGAAACGGCGTCCGAGTATCGTCTTACGTCTTCTTTCTCCTCTTCGTCGTCTTCATCCCATTTCCGTTTCCCTCTTCCCGCTTCTGGAATCTTCGTCGTCGTTTCTTTTGTCTTCGTGGTGGGAACTGGCGAAACCACCCCGAAAACAGCAATTGTTCGCCGCTTTCCCTCATTTTCAGAAAACCTAAGATCTGGAAATCTGAAAACGAGAAAAGTGTGTACTTCCGAGACAGAAACCCGCGTTTCGCTCCGGATTGACGCTCTAATCAAATTGTGGCGGCCTCTTTCAAGCTCTTTCGAAACTAAATAGTGCACATTTTCTGCTCGTGACATCTCCAAATTAGGACACTTTGTTGAGCCGTCTCCCCCTCCGTTATTTTTCGATACCTCCCTGTCTCATAGATGACCAAATGCACAGCTCTTTCTTGTTTTCTGGTCGCTGGAACTGGTCGGCGGAATCGCTAATTGCTGCAGCCCTCACAAGGGAGGTCATTTTACCCCCCGTTTGGGAATCGCCTGAAAATTTGATCGTATATAGTTTCGAAAATTTCCTATCGATCTAGCTAGGTCTCAACCTGCAAAACTTTTTTTAAGCCTGGAATTCTTCGTCTGAAAGTGCATCTGCGTGATTGAGTAGACCATCCTGCGTGACACCCTTTTGAAACCCACAAAATAGTCTACTTTAATGGTCCGCTGTTGAAAACAGCGGTCGAGTGGTCGAGGGGTTGTGGGTTTGGATGGCGTTCTGGAGGCTATGGGTTCGATCCCTTTGCCGGTGAAACTTTTTTCGCAAGTTCTCCTTGTGCACATTTTGAAGCTACAACGTCTTCCAGCCGCACTTTTAACTCTTCCTATCGTACAGTGGCTTCCTGTTCACCATTAGAACCATTTTTGATTGTTTTCTCGATAACTTTTTTTTCATCTATCTTCGAAGTTTTGCCCATCCAAAGCAAGCAAATTTCTTTCAAGAAATTTTTTCCCCGTTTTTTTCATGGGATCGCTTGAGAATGATGATAGTTGGTATAAAATGTGTTTTTGGTACAGTAGAGCTTTTTGTGAGGACGGTACCTATTTATACAAGGTCAAAACATATGCATATCCACCGTTTTTCGCATCAAAAGCAACTGATCACATGCTCTCCGAACAGTTCTGAACAGTTTCAAACACATTTCAAACCAACTATCATCATTCTCAAGCGATCCCATGAAAAAAACGGGGAAAAAATTTCTTGAAAGAAATTTGCTTGCTTTGGATGGGCAAAAATTCGAAGATAGATGAAAAAAAAGTTATCGAGAAAACAATCAAAAATGGTTCTAATGGTGAACAGGAAGCCACTGTACGATAGGAAGAGTTAAAAGTGCGGCTGGAAGACGTTGTAGCTTCAAAATGTGCACAAGGAGAACTTGCGAAAAAAGTTTCACCGGCAAAGGGATCGAACCCATAGCCTCCAGAACGCCACCCAAACTCACAACCCCTCGACCACATGACCGCTGTTTTCAACAGCGGACCATTAATGTAGACTATTTTGTGGGTTTCAAAAGGGTGTCACGCAGGATGGTCCACTCAATCACGCAGATCCACTTTCAGACGAAGATTTCCAGACTTAAAAAAAGTTTTGCAGGTTGAGACCTAGCTAGATCGATAGGAAATTTTCGAAACTATATACGATCAAATTTTCAGGCGATTCCCAAACGGGGGGTAAAATGACCTCCCTTGTCAGCAATTTTTTCACCCCGATCCCAAAATAGTGTCGGGAGAGAAGAGGAAGATTGATCGAATTGGAATTTGTAGGAAAGGGGGGCATCCCGGGTTACGGTAGCTTCCGAGGTCTCGAGGTGAGCTCTTCATGTTGCGAACGTGTGAAGTCTCGTCGCCTCGTGCCCATTCTCACACACACAAAGAACCTTCTCTGTCTCCCCTTCACACGTACATTCGCCTCTTCTTTTCACGCGACAATAGCGGCTCACGGAGCCGCGGAGCCACTCCAGGAGAGGAAAAAGTCCACATTTGTATAATCCACCCCATAAATCATTCCTGTCTCCTCATTCTTTCCTCCTTTTTTCTCCTCTTCTCCTCATTTTTTCTCGTTTTTCTTCTTGCTCAACGTGCCGTCCATCAGACAGATGTTCACTCGAAACGAGACGGTGAACACGTCCGTCACACACGGCTTCGAGGATCTCATCACGTATCACATCGTGAACACCTCGCTCGGAGCCATCTCGACACTCGTCAACACGCTGCTCATCGTCATTTTTCTCACTTATCGCCCTTTTCGAACGCGTTACGTGGTGAGTGCTGCGATCAAGTTTCTCGAAACAAGAGCCTCTCGATATTCAGCTTCTGATCCTTCTGAACGTGGGAGACCTCATCAACAGCATGGCCATCGTTCTGACCGGCCTCAATCGCATCGAATTGTACTCGACGGCGATCCGAACGATGACTCTTCCGGTCCGAACGTCTTCGGAGTGCGCCGTCGAGCCGTGGCTCATTCTGAAACTCATCGGTAAGCCCTCTTCTTCTTCTTCTTCTTCTTGCAGCGTGGAAACGCGTCGATCCGTGGGTGTACTCCCCTCTTATTGCAATCCGATACCCCGTTTTCTCTTCTTCTTCTTCTTCTTCTCGCAAAAAGGAAGATGTCGTGGCACGCTTCCGTTCTATGACGTGGAAGTCAGAAGAAGAAGAAGACGACGAGGACGGCTTACTTCCTGGGGACCCGCCTGGAAAAAAAAATGCATCTGGGGGGCCATTTTTTATAGTAAACAACCACTTAGGGGAAGTGCAATGAAAGAAAGAGATATTTTCGAAAACACGACATGTTTTTTCTTCTTTTCTTCTCGCTTCGAACTACTTCCGGAATCGAGCCCTACTCGTTCTTCTTCCAGGTGATATTCTGATTCCCGTGTCAACGTTTTGGATGGGCGTCGAGCGGCTCGTCGCCATCCTCTTCCCGATCTTCTACCGATTCTCAGTCGACGGAAAGGCCGTCAAGTGAGACCAGCGACCTCGCGACGTCTTCTTCACCTCCTTCTTCTTCTTCTTCCAGATACCTCATAATTCCGGGAGTCAGCCTTCTCTTCGTCTTTCTGTCGATTTGCGTTGCCTTCTATCTCGCGTTCACTGAAAACCACCCGACCAGTTTCTACTGTGGACGGAAGGCGGCGTTCGGCGAAGGGTTCGGAACGTTCATCTACTGCTGCAACATCACTTGCAACGTGGCAAGTACCATCTTCGCCACGGCCGCCTACTTCAAAGCGTTGAGACTTTCGAAGACACAGTATGCCAATCTCATATAGAGAAGAGAAAGAGGATTCTTGTTTTCAGACCGAGAATGCAACGGCAGGTCAACGTGATCCGTTACTACCTGCTCATTTCGGTGCTCTCGACTCTCTTGGTCTCGCTGCCCAACACGATCGCTCTGTTCCAGCTGTACGTCCAGAAGGTTGGTTGCAATCGGAGACAGTTCCTCTTTCTTGATCGATCGGTTTCAGGTGAGCGACAGTCTCTCGAAGCCCGCCTACTGGATGCAAACCATCAACAGCGGCATCCATTTCTTCGTCTATCTCGCACTGAACAAGGAGTTCCGCGCGAGAACGTTCCGCTTCTTCAAGATGGTCCATTCGGAAGAAATGTCCCTTTCAAGTGAGCCAGAAACCTTCGACTCTCTTCTGAAGACGAACGTCTTCTTTCAGAGAAGCAGTCTCCCGAAGGCTGCGAGACTCCTCTCCGTGGCTCCGCAAAAACGTTGACCGCCCGAACCGCCTGATCTTCCCGCCTCACTTCCTAATTTATATATCGTTTCCCAATGATCTCGCGACCTGTATTACTGTACACTGGTCTCCACCAATGTGATTCAAAGATCCAAATTGTCATAGAAAAAGATGAAACAAAGAGTTTATGAAGGTCCTGCAGTGTTCTGCAACATTTCCCGATCGGATCGTTAACAAGCGCGCCCTAGCGGTCTCCGAACATGGATCTTCCAGACTTTCTCTTGATGGATCGGCCTATTGTGTAGGAAGTGTTCTCGAACTCTCGAACATCGTGCCCCCTCCATCGCATAATTACACGCGCAACTGGTACTTACTCGACATGTGTCGCCGCCCGCCGCTTCTCCCTTTCCATCCAGTTCCGCCTCCCCCACAGAGTAAGCCCTCCAAGTGTTTATGTTTATGGATGAGGATGATGATGATGATGATGATGATGGCGGTGGTGCCCCCGCGGGCTATAATCCTCGTGTTCGTGACCATATATTGGCAGCGAGTGCCAGAAGGTTGTCCCAGACGGAACGTCTTCGCGCAGACCAGTCAGACCGTCCACTCGGATCGGCAGAGACGGTTCGTTCGGGAAGAGGAGGAGGAGGACACTTCGGTCACTTTTCACTTTTTGCCGCGCCTTCCTCCTTCTCGCCTCGCTTTTTATTGTTTCGCTGGTAGCCCGTATCCCTCATCCTTTTGTTTCACCTTCGGTTGTTTTTTACGCTGACCGCTTCAGCAGAACGTCTTCAGGAGACACTCTGTTTGCTTCGCTTTTTTCCACGTCGCCCATGCGTTCGGTCGTTACCAGTTCGGATCGTTCTTCCTATCGCACTCCGAAATCTCCTTCCCCTTCTCGATCTCCTCTTCCACTTTTTGTGCACCGCGTATCTGATTCTCGAATCGGATTCCTTTTGTCCCAGGTTCCAGACAAAGCGGAAAACAACCTTACCAAAAAAGGGAGATCCAGTTTTTTCGGTGTTAGCTTTCTCCCACCCACCTCCCATCGGCCATACGTGTCCGATTTGTCACTCGCCTCGCACTGTCTCCTCTGCCATTCTGACCGAATAATGAGTGACTCACTCGCTGTTACAACTGAACCTCCTTTATAAGTGACGTCTTCTGAATCATCCTCTCGGTTTCAGATGGACTCATCTCCATTTCTCCTTCTTCTATTCTTCTCAACTGCAGTTTCACTTCCGTTGGCACCGGCGCCGCCAGATGTAAGAGAAATGATGACTTTATGAAGCCAATCATATTCTTCTTTTCAGTTCAACGCGGACTTTTCGAAACGCGCCGCGCGATCGGATTTGATGGCGGTGGTGGACGAGGATGAGCTGCAAAGTTTACGGCACAACGGGTTTCAGGTGAATAAGTTATAATTAGCTGCTGGAACCAGACACTTTCCCTCCGAAGAAGCCGCCCTGATCCTTGCTAACTGCCAATTTGTTCACCCATCCGCGTAGGGTCAATCAAAGTGAGAGCGGCGATGTCTTTCTGGGGGGTGGCGTTTTTGCCGCTTTTAGATGCCAACCACACTTGTCTCTTCCGATAGGCACGAAGCATGAATAATGAGGAAAGATGTTACTTGTAGGGGAGGCAGGAACTGGTCGCGTCATACTCATCAAAAACAAGCGGAAAGTGATCAATGTGTTGTTGCAGGCACAGTTGCGACATCTTCGCGAGAAGACGGTCGGCAGGGATCCGGCGGCGGTCACCGAGCAAATGATGCGGAATTCGATCGAGGACATCTCCGAATTCTCACTCGACTCCTCCGAGGTCGATGCGGCGCTCAAGGACTTTTCGATTCCCAGTAAGCAAGACGAGTGTTGGCGAGATCGGAAAGTGAATGAGTTTCAGGTGACTCGAAGATGAAGAAGAGCAGCAAGTTCGCTGAGCTCGCGCAAATTCACAACACAGACTCGTCCAACAAGGCTCTTCCTCCGTTCGCATTCTCAGAAGACGCCGAAGAAGATGCCGAAGAGAAGGTGGAGACAGCTGAAGTCGTCACCCCGGCCACTTCTACCGTAGTTCTTATCACTCTTCCAACGACGACTCCTTCAACCACCACGACGACAGCCAGCCCACCGACGACTTCAAGTTCCACAACGACCACGACGACATCTGCAGCTCCTATTCCTCTCAAGATGAATCTGATTAGAATAGACAGCGACGTGGAAGTGCCGAGAAGAGCTTCCGTTCCGGTGTCCCCCACTGTCGTCCCGATTCAGATGACGACTACAACTCTGCCGCCACCTCCCTCTACAACTACGATCAGATACAGGCGAGTCTCCGACGTCGCCTCCCTCATTATTCCTTCTTTGTTTCAGTCCGCCGACCCGCACTCAGTCCCCACACATCTTCTCTTCTTCCACAGTTCGTCTTCCGACTCCAATCACTCTGGCTTCTGCCTCTGTTGCTCCGCGAGCAGCTCCTATCATCATGACGACTCCGAGACCTTACAGAGGCGCTCCATTCACCACAGAATTCACGATTGAGCCAGTTCGGAAGCGCAGCGAGGGAGGAGTTTCCGAGCTGCGAGAACGAATCAGGTCGACGAGCCAGCTTCTGAATCTCTTGGGAGACAAGATCGAGGGAATCGACCAGCAAATGACGAAGAATGGGCCGAAGACGGGAGTGCTCGCGAATATCTACGACAGAGGAGAGGTGAAACGGCGAAATTACCGGAATAAGCAGTGGGGGAGGACGGGAGCAGGCAGACAAGGAGTGCAGACTTACGACGGCCAATTCAGTGGAGTGGCCTACGGAGCGACGAAGCAGCGAGGGGGAGGCTACACGATGCGGAAGAAGATGGCGAAGCGGCCGTGGAGAGGCGGCTACACGACGAGACGATTGGGCGAGAGGAGACCGGCCGGACTTGGGTTTTTGGAGAAGAAGACGACAGAAGTGGCTGTGGAACCGTACGGCAGCAAGCGGCGAGGCGAGTGGATTCGAGGAGTGAAGCAGTCGGAGAGACGGAATGCGGTGCGGAGAGTCAGCGAGAAGGAGAAGAGTTTCGCGCAGGCACTTCTGGAATCGGAAGAGGCGTCGATGAAGCAGCTGAAGAAGACGTTGCGAGAGATCCGAGACGTCGTCAGATTCAAGACGTCTTCGACCACTGCGGTGGTGTCAACGACCACTCCTCGACCTCAAACCGTGAGACACATCGTGTCAGATGACTCGTTCTTCACAGGAAACTTTGACTTCCGGAGAAGACGAAGACTGTTTTAAGATCTCTGTTTTCATTGTTTTTTGTTGTTTTCCCCCCATCCTAATTTATTTGTAAATATACGTCGACTGCCAGTCTCTCTCTCCCCCTCCTCTCACCCGCTGATTCCCCTCTTCTAATAATAAAGTGTTCCATGCGAGCGTTTCCATGGCGACGCGACGAGAGCGAGACGCGCGGAAAGCCGCGCACTCCGCACCCGAACCGCTCCAAGAAATGGTGTAAACTGCGACGGAACAAGTCATGATTTCTAATGTGGTGAGTCTTTTTTCATTCAAATTGTGAATCGAAAATAATGGAAATTTCGAAACGCCCTCGCGAAAGTTTAAAGAAAAAACGAATGCAAAATCATTGCCAATCGAGTTTTTCAAAGAGAATTTCAGAAATTTTCTCCGTTTTCTTGCTTTTTTTTTGCTGAATTAAGAGGAACTTACAGAAATTTGCAACAGTTTTCAGCCGCAAACGTGCTGAAACGAATATTTGTTTTCAAATTTTCCAAATTGTGTCACTTGAAGAAAGTGGGCGTTTGAGATCAAACACAGAAAATGGTGATTCGAATTTCCATATTGGTTTGCAGCGCTCCTCGCTGACGTACCAAGTGCTGCTCGCCATTCAAAGGACCCTCTCGCTCGTCTATTTTCTCGTCGTTCTCATCCTTTTCTTCTACAAAGGTGAGTCCGAAATTCTAGGCCATCGAAGACTTCTAGTCCCTCCCACTGCCAAACCTTCTTCTCAGGTTCAATTCTGCCCTACCAGAGATATGTGCGAGTCATGGAGTTCTTCATCATCCTTCCATTCGCTCCAATCGAATACTTGAGGATAAACTGGGGTACGTTCTTCTTCTCTCTAATTGGAATCAACGGTGGTTCAGGAAGCCGAGGGAACCTCCTCGAAAGCACTGCGTTCCTCTCGCTGACCACTGTCCTGTCAGTTCCGATCATCCTCATCCTCGTCTACATCGCATTCTTCCAGAACTACGGTCAGATCAGAATCCCCTGAGCTCGTTCCTATTCGCGTTCTGTTTCAGTTCTCTACATCGAAGAGATGTGCACCTACGTCATCGGAGTCTTCGTCATCGTCGAAACGATTCTCTCGATCGTTCTCTCGATCACGTTCTCCTCTTCAGCGTGAGACCTTTCTTCCGTTTCTCGAGTGCTCTCTTCTCATTTTCAGACCTCCGTCCGCTGCTGCTGCTCACTCGTAATAACCAGATAGATATGTATTAGAGCAAATAAACCGTGCTGTTCGAACCCGAAAACAAACGGTGTCTTCTCTTTCAGCCCGAAATAGCCCCAATGCTGGAGATGGCACTCGTCCATCTCCTCTGATGACACCTTCCTCGTCGCCGAATCCTCGGTCGTCCGCTGATCGGACACCTCGAGAGCTGTCCCCGGAGCACTTCCTCCTCACTTCTTCGTTTTCTTTCCGTCATTCTCTCCTCGTGACACCGATACCTTTCCAAGGTTGCTTTCCCACGCGAGAGAAAGTTCCGGAATGTGCTTCGTGTGTGCTTTGAAGGACGCAATTTCGACGAGCACTTCAAAACCGATTGCTCAAAAAAAAGGACCAGTGAGCAAGCGCCGTGTTTGAATCGACGAACTCATTGTTTCATTCTCGCTTTGTTCCGGAGCAGTTTCAGAAAGGAGCAGAAGAAGAAGAAGAAGACGTGCATACTTTGGTGTCTTCTTCCACGTCGTCACAGATCCATCTGCATAAATTATCGAAAGAATTACCATATTTGAATTGCGCTTTGCTCTCTTCGCCGTCGCCTACGTCTTCATCGTCTCCTCCAGGTGACGTCTTCCACCTTGATTCGCACATCTCCGTTCCCTCCTCCCGGCCATTCTCCCCGCTGCAGCTGGTTCCGCGTGTTTCCAGGTGATATCACCGCCCGTGAGAAAGCCCCTCTTTCTGAAACTGGAAGTCGCTTCTCTCTGTTGTTTGCCTTGACAAATCCTCGCCGAAACCCAATCATCACGACCCGTCGTCGTCCATGCTGTTTTGTCAATCAAACTCATCAAAAACACACCCGAACTTTGGGCGCCGTCCGTGTTTACTCGTGCGCCGTTCGCGTTTTTGTCTTCCGCATTTTATGCATCCCCCGAGAGATAACGTCTCTGAACCGGCCACACCCCCCCCCCCCCCAAATAATTTCATCCCCTCCCGCGCGCGCCTTTCTTCTGCACCTCCTGCTCTTTCGCGGTGAAGCTAATAATGGTCTTTCGGTATTCAGAAGCGTGACGCAAAAAAGGCTCAAGTACCTGCGGATAAGCAGCACAAAAGAAGTAGAGTGCGCTTCCCACGTTAGTTATGCACTCTCTCTTCCTTGTTTCTTCCTGCAACTTCTCGTTCCTAGCGAGCAAACTCGAGAATACCTGAATATTCATCGCTTCCTTGTGTATATCATCTCGGCTATTTGTGTGTCAGCTGAGAGCTCGGAATAATCAATTCGGCTCTTTTCGGCGCTGTGCACCACAGGGTATCCGGTGTCGACGGAAGAGAACTCGTTTAATTGGCAGGTGGCCCGGCCCGCCCTCATCACAGCCACAAGTGCATTCTGTATTCCCGCGACGGCTCCGAGAAGTTGCGAACTCTGTTTTTCGGAAAGCTCCCCCCCGTTCATTTCAATTCTTCTCTCCCTCTCAATTCCCTATTATTCTCTCTTTTTTCCGCCATAAAATGCATAATCCGGAAAAAGCGAATTTTATATTCGAATTGAAAAATCTGGCAGAGATTCGATGAAGTTTTATGAGCCAGAACGCGTCGGGATTTCCACTTTTTATTATGCTCTATTATGAATAATTGAGGTCACGATTAAGTTTTATGATGATAACTTTCGAGTCAGAAAAGAGGAAGTTCGCGGGGATTACGGTAGTTTTACGACCGTTTTTCGAGAGCCTCGGAACATCTGGAGGTCTCTCCCATCACATTGTAGGCCATCGGATCTTGAAGGATCTCGTGGTGCAGTGTTCCGGAACGCTTGCCTTTGTTGTTTTTTGGAATGTGGGTACAGTGCGACGTCATCGGCTGTGAGCCCATTTCCTGGTCCAAGTTGTGCTCTCTCTCTCTCTCTCTCTCTCTCTCTCTCTCCCCGCTGTGTTTGCACAACGAGGGCCCTTCTAAAAAGGCGCTAATCATTTCAGCCGGCCCTTTTCTCCGCCGCAGCAGTCCCTCGCTCTTCCCTCCCTCTTTTCAATGTTCGCGCCTCCTTGTCACCCAGCGCTCCTCGTCCGAACGGCAGTCCGTTTCAAAACAACGTCTTCTTCTTCTTCTCCTCCTTCCCCGCGTTCTTCTTGTGTGCTCCTTCGTTTTCAAGACGAAGAGTGTCTGAAAAGGGGGAGGAGGAGGAGCACATCCTGCTCCTTTCAACCTCTACGTTAGTGTGTCTGTGCGTGCGTGTGTGTGTGATTCAACAAATTTCTGACGTCTTGTTCAAATAAAAAAAAACATCCAATTTGCATTTCATTCGCTTCCCCCCACTTCCACAAAAGTCAGGTGTCTACAAAAGGATCTTTGTCTTCTTCTTCTTCTTCTTCGGAAAGAAGACGTCGTCTCAATTGTTTCCCCATGACTGCCATGCGGTCCGTGGGATGCAAACGGATTCCGCGACTCTGCACACGGCACCAATTGGCCGGCGGCGAGAAAACTTTGACTCTTCCGTAGTTGGTTTTCGATGTGTCCCATCTAATATGAGAGGAACAATGTCACAGGAGGCGGTCGCGGTTAAAAGCCTTCCATCGCGATGCTTGTTGTTGCGCTCGAACTGCCGTTGCTAGTGCAAAAAGACATTGAGAAGCGAATGTTATTGTTGATGCTTGATGGTTTCTCCCCCCTCATTCCGAGACCTATAAAGTGTTCGCCGAACGCAGCCACGTGTCATCAATCCGTTCGTCATCTCTTCCAGATGTTTCTCCAGCGATATCTCTCTCTCTCTCTGATTTATGTCTCCTCCCCGGATTGATGAAATTTCGAGGAGCGAGGTGTCCCCTCCTTTGTCCGCCTATTTTCGGCACATCTGCCTTTCAACCCAAGTCTTCTGTTGCTTTTTCAACTTTCCCACCCCACCCCTCCGAAACCCCGTGCTCCCGAAAACATTCCAATTTCGATCGCCAAAGACGACGTGTGACTAGAGCAAACTCTCTCTCTTTCCCACTCTCAAAACACTTTTCAACCCGAAGATTCCTCAGTGCTCTTTCCATTTCCAGTCGAACTCTCTTTCTGGCGAATCGGTGATAGCCTCTCTTTGTTTCTCTGTTCCATGATCTCTTGTGTTCTGATCGAGAGAACAACTTGAACTCAAGAGCCCGGCTAGGAGAAACGTTTTGAATAGAAAGATCGCGAGAACTTTCGAATAGAGGCACAGGAAGCGTTTCTTGAGCCTTTTGATCCGGGGAGAGCCGTCGCCGTCTTCCTGCAACTGACGGCCACTTCCCTTCTTTCCCAACCATCTCACTGACTGCCAACTCCTCCTTCGCAGCCACTTCATTCCCTCCGTGCACTCCGTTCTTCTTCTCCTCCCAAACACCTTCTCCTCTTCTTCTTCTTCTTCTCTTTGTCTCATTTTCAAACTAGCCCGAAGGGAAGCAGAGTCGATTCGACTTCGAAGCCTTCGTCGTCGACGTCGCCACTTCTTTCAGCTTCACCAGTTTCTCCTGGCTCCCCGTGAATGATGTGTCATTTGCAATTCTCGTCACTTCTTCTTCTTCTTCTCCTCGTCGCCTCCTCCTCCCCCCTTCTCCGCACCTCGTTTTTCTGTTCCGATGCACTTCGGATGATGTTTTCTGCTTCGTCTTCCGATGGTTCGTGTCTTTCGAGAATCAATTAAAGCAGGAGGCGTGTGTCCTTCCCTGAAAACAGTAGCCTAGGCTACCGAACTGAGTTCCTCACTGGTCTCCTAGAGTCTTCCAGAATCTCAAGATGCTCTTCTGCTCTCTTCAAGTGTTCCGTTTCCTCCAAGAATCAAGCAGATCTTTTTCGCTCCCATCTCGCGCGTTCCAGTCCGTTCCGCCCATTTCCTTTCCGTTCGTTAGCCGCTGTCCCTCGCGAAGCTGCTCCTGTTTCTCGAAATTTTTGAAAAACCGCCATGTTTTTCGCCGGTCCCTTTCCATTTCTCTTTGTTTTTGTGGCTCTGGAAAAGTTTGTGATTCAATTTCCGACGTTCTCTCCGCTTCCGAAACACTCTCGTCTCTTGCTGCCACGTCATCTGATCTACTCGACGTCTGCGTCTCTCGCTCCCTCACTCTCAGTACAAGGTGTCAATTTTCGGGTTGTGCAAATGAGGAGGCTCTTCCTCTCTCTTTTTGAGCTCCTTCCATCCACATTCCTCCGCCACCTCTTCGTCTTTTCTGAAAATATTCCAGATCGTTTCGCGGAATCCTCCAGGCGTCATCTATATTTGGATAGAGGGGGGAAAGGATCTTCCTGTGTTTTTCAAAGTTCATCCGTTCTGTTCCTATTTTGTCTGCCTCCAATTCAACGAATATCATTCATTTCGCCATGATTCGATTCCGCTCTTTTGTCCGTTTCTTCCGCTTTCTCTCCGTCTCTCGCCAGCTCCATTTGCCTCGTTTCGAAGCTCCGCCCCCTTGTTTCGGTTTGTTTCCACTCGGGGGGCGGGGCTTCTTCACGGCTCCCAGAGGTCCCAGAGAGCTTTTCGAACTCGCTCCCAATCGTTTCTTGCCCGACAACTCTCGATCTTTGTTTTTTTCCTCCGTGCACTTTCCTTTTCCTCCTCTCTTCTCTTTCAACCCACTAATTATTTTTGCCTTCCCTCCCGCTCTCTTCATTTTCCCGAAACGTTTCTCAAAACGAGCTATCTCGCAGTGTCTGGCAATGACCGAGTAGGTGCCAAATGGAGGTGGTGAACATCACTGACCTGACGCCGTCGCTGTCGACGACGTCGCCTCCGGACGAATGCGGTCTCGAGCCGCACGACTTCCTGGAGGTCAAATTCTTCCTGATCAGCGTCGTCGGCACGCTCATCGGCTTGTTCGGGCTGTTCGGAAACGCGACGACTGCGCTGATCCTGACCAGGTAATCACCGATTCCTTTGTGCTCTCGAATCTCATTTCCCTCTCCATTCAGACCTTCAATGCGAAATCCAAATAACCTGTTTCTAACCGCGCTCGCCGTGTTTGATTCGTGCCTTCTCATCACCGCCTTCTTCATTTACGCGATGGAATACATCATCGAGTACACGGCGGCGTTCGATCTTTACGTCGCGTGGCTCACCTATCTGCGGTTCGTGCGTTCGTTGAAAACAATCAGAGGGTGCCCTTTGTCTTTCTGGCAATCCGCAAAGAGAAACAGGAAATTGCGTGCCGGTTTTTGGACTTTTAGTGACAAAAAGAAAGAGGAAGAAGTGAGTAGAGGAAAGTAGATTGACATGGGCGGGACGGATAAGAGGGTTTCTTGACGGGGACAGCAGCAGGAGGAGCACGAGGAAGTCGAGCACGATGGAGTTGAAACATTTCGGCGAGTTAGAAGGGGGGCGAGAAGAGAAGAAGTGACAGGTTCGGGCGAGCCCGGTTGATTCGATTTAGAGACCGACCGGGTGTTTGGTGTCTAGGTGGACCACGGGGAATGATTGCGGACCCGGAGAGACCGAATGCCCGCATATTCAATCATCTCCCATCTTTTCTGACCAACTCTCTCGATGAACTTTTCAAACTTTAGAAGCTCGTTTCAGATTCGCGTTCGCTCTCTCGCACATTTCGCAGACCGGAAGTGTCTACATTACGGTCGCCGTCACCATTGAGCGGTATCTAGCGGTGTGCCATCCGAAGCGGAGCAAGAAAATGTGCGGACCCGGTGAGCATCATCTCATCTTTCGAGTGTTGAAAATGATGTAATCGGCAGGCGGCGCCGCGTGGACAATTCTCGGAGTCACCACTTTCGCCGTCGTTTTTAATTGCACCAAGTTCTTTGAACTGCAGGTCAGTGAGCAAAAGAGTAATGAGCCGAAGAGCCCAATTGTAAATGTGGGAGTCGGAATGAGAAAAATGGGCGAGATCTTTCAGGTCACAGTGAATCCGAGTTGTCCGGACGGAAACAACTGGCAGTCGTACATCCTGCTGCCCTCCGGACTCGCCAGCAATCCGATCTACCAGCAGGTGTACTCTCTCTGGGTCACCAACTTCGTCATGGTCTTCTTCCCTTTCCTGACTCTCCTCCTTTTCAACGCGATCATCGCGTACACAATCCGACAGAGTCTCGAAAAGTACGACTTCCACAATCAAAAGTGAGTCTTCTTGGAATGGCTTCGAGACACTTTCAGATCGAGAACTTGATTGCATTCCCGCATTCTCATACATTCTGTACTTCTATGTACGGCCGATTCATACAGTCGATTAGTCGCAGAGAGAAATTGAACTCATTCCGGATGCTTCTCCAGCATGATCCTCTCGTTCGTTCCGGAATGAGCCCGTCCCTCCGGCGAATCCTCCTCGCTCTCCCTCTCGGCGCCCTCTCTCTCTCCTCTTGTGCTCCGTTGCTCCGAGAGCTCTCATTCCAATTTGCAGAAGCGTGGTGGCCGCCCTATCCGCCAGTGTAAACCTTCCGCGCAACATCGCCGGGTACTGTCCGTCCGACTGTCTTTGCCATGTCCCTCTGTCGTCTTTTACTCTTCGTGGCCTCGCTCCCGTCCGTCGTACCGTCGTCTCGGACTGCAGTGCGGCGGGCGGCACGCTTACATCGCAAGACTCTTTTCGGTGCCTCTAAACCGCATGTCTCTGAACGTCGTTCTCGTGACCGCTTCTTCTGATACGTTTGCTTCTTCCGCTTATTCATTTGCTTCTTCTTCTTCGTCTTCTTCTTGAGCACGCCTTCTTTTCTTCGGCTTCTAACCTTGTTTCCGCCGACTTTTTCTTACAATGCTTCCCTTGTTTTAACAAACTTGACATTTAGACGCTTCTATTCTTTTTGACATCTAGTTTTAACGCGTAATTCTAATTTTCGAGTGAAGTGGGATCTTTCTTGAAGTGTCCGTTCGCTTCTGACCGTTTTGATTCCAGAATCTCGAGCCGGAACGAACTGAAAGAGAAGTCGCGCGAGGCGACTCTCGTGCTCGTCATCATCGTCTTCATCTTTCTCGGCTGCAACTTCTGGGGCTTCGTGCTGACGCTTCTGGAGCGGATCATGGGCCAGGAGACGTTGATGGTCGACCATCACGTCTTCTACACCTTCTCTCGGGAGGCCATCAACTTTCTCGCTATCATCAACTCTTCTATCAATTTTGTGATCTACCTTCTTTTCGGAAAAGATTTCAGGTGAGAGGATTCAAGCTTCTAGCTTGTCAGCGATGAAGAAATCAGAATTTGAAATGTTTTCCTATTTTTCTCAGAAAAGAGCTGGTTGTCGTGTACGGGTGCGGAATGCGTGGCATCACGATGCGACTGCCCGTCCAAGACAAGTTTGCCATCTGGAGACACTGGAAACGCAGCAAGATGTCGATCAGCCGCACACGTCACAAGATGTCGCTGCCGCAGACGTTCGCCGAGCACGCGAACCTCGAGGGACTCGAGCAGACGCGCTTCTTGGCTCACCACGAAGACGGTGTGCAGACGCAAGTGTCCCCGATTCATGCGCTTCGCAACGGTAAGCCCGTAAAGATCTGAATTCGTAATCTTGGCTGATTTCAGGGTCCGTTCCGAAGTTCGATCCTCTTCGAAACGGCGGCTCGACGAACGGAAAACCGTGCAAGACGAGCATCATCGACAATGGGACAGTGGTTTGCACTGTCACCGAGTTCCCCTGACTATGCACTGATTCTGCTTGTTTCTTTTATTTTTCTATGTTCCAAACCGGTTGTGATGTCAATGAATTTTTATTTCAAGTCAGTGGAGAGAGCTTTCTAAAACTGAATGTAGGAGTGGGAAGAGGCGCTCGAGGCGCTTCCCTTCGAGTTGAACAGGCCCTCGATCCTGAAATGAGGACACACTCGAAAGATCCTCGAACCATCAACTCACAGCTTCTCCACCTTCTTCACTTCGAGCTCAACGTCCATTCCGGGCTCGCACTTGATCGACGTCATCACGACTCCCTTCTTCTTGTCGACCGCCACGTAGGCTTTGCTCTTGACGATGACCTCGCAGGCCGAAGAAGCGGAAGAAGCGGAAGAAGGAGAGCGGCAGAATCCGGGAGACTTCGACGAAGCTCTCGAAGAAGAGCGAGAGAAGCCGCGAGGCGCCGGAGAGCGCGAGCGTTCCGATTGGCCAGACTTGGAAGGGACGACCGTCATCTCGGGCAGACTTCCGTTGGCTTGCGCGTCGAGGCGCTGCATGCGGAGGTGCGCCTCGGCCTGGATGAGCGTCTCGTCGATCTTCTGGACGATCGCGTTGAACGCGTCCGTCGCTCCCACTGGAATCTTCGACATCGATTCGATGATTTTGTGCTTCCACTTATTGAATGAAGAATCGAAACGGGCGGAAATCGGAATGAATCAGAATTTGTGAAAGGGAAGAGAAGGGTCACGCGGAACTTTTTCATTCGGATTTCGAATTTCAACGTTGAAAACTCGGCTCATTCATTGAAACTAATGAAATTTTCACATTTTTATATCGTTCTCGTTTTTCTAATTTCAATCGGAATCTTATCTGGTGCTCTGTACAATGGGAAGTACTTCGACTCGAAAAACATGCTCCGTGAGTCCTCCAGCCATGATTATTTTTTGAATCCGATACCCGGAGTCCAGATGCCGAATGTGTGGCAAAAGAGCAAATGCAGCAGTACGAGTATCTGGGAAATCGGGAGAAAACTGTGAGCGGAGAAAGTTGCGTTCCGTGGAATCGAGCTGCGAACGACTGGTTTTCGGAAGCCACCGACCAGGAAAAGAAACAGTAACTCAGGGAGGGACTAGGAAATAAACATGGCCGGAGTGTCCTCTGTGATCGGAGTTCTTCCACGAGTTTTCTAGTCCCTCCGCGTTATCTTCCAGGAGAGAGCCGTTCGAGAGTTTCCACCACTCAAAGTGTCGTTCGTTCCAACTTTTCGTCCCGCATCCGATGCGTGCCGTCTACTCTGTGGATCCGAATTCAACGGCTGGTTGGAGGGCCCACGGGCCCTGGTGTTACGTGGAAAAGCAGGGAACTGACGGAACGAAAACGTTCAACTTCACGCCGACCGCCTGTTTTCCACCGTGCGACGCTTCGCGAATCGAGATCGGAAGCCGAAAAAAAAAAGTGAAAGGTGTCGGGAAGCTTGTGGATCTGCAAACATTCTTAATTTTCAGAACTTGCCTACAGTGTTCAAAAACTGAACTACAACCTGGCGCTTCTCGATTCGGTCGATAAACTATTTGTAGGCTATCACTTCGGGAATAAAAATTATTACACCCATGTAAGTTCAGAAACTCCGACGACTTCTGAACTTCGTTTTTCAGAAAAAGTCCCAGGAGCAACCTCCCGAGTTTTTCGAGCTCCGCCGCAGAGTCTTCTTAATTCTCTGTCTCGTTTTTCTTCTCGTCATAGCTTGGATTCTGTCATGCTTCTTCCTGAAGAAGTACTCGCAGAGCATGCATCGCAGGAAGCAGAAGGCGTTGAACGGATTCTACGAGAGCACCAATTTGTCGGACATCAAGCTGCAAATAGAATTGAGAAGGGAAACGGTGGATGCATAGAAACGATAATTTTCATTTCTTTCGGGGGAAAAGGAAACAAGAAACATGCATAAGCGAGCAGGATATGATAGAATTCTGGTCAAGATGAACAAAGTATAAGGCTCAAAAAATGCAGTAAAACGTATAAAACGGTATACAAATAAAAACATGACAGAAAATTATATGGGTGAATCAGGATCATTCTCCGATGAGCGGAGGGTCGAACTTTAGAAAGTTGTCGATTATCTTTTTGTTCTCCTCACCGCGCATGTCGATTTTCTCTTCGATTCGATTGTTATTTTCCTCGTAGTACATGGAAGAAGTGGAAGGTTCGGAGTTCCGGCGAGGGCGACCGGACTCTTCAGGGAAGCTCATTGGAGCCATTTTGGTGACTGGAGACGGAACGAAACTATTTAAATACGCTGATGGATCGGTGAGGCGGGCACCCGAGTCTGGATGAACGAAAGTGTAAGGAGCATCTGAAGATCCCTCATCTGACGGTCCGCCGCACTGATATTGCTGATCATTCGAGAGATCTCTTTGGCTCTGATTCCACGAGTCAAGGTGTTGATACGATGAGAAGTAGGGATTCAGGGTGTAGAACTGACTGTTGTTGAACTGAACGTCACCGAAGAAGATTGGCGAAGGAAGGGAATGCTTCATGTCGATGTTTTCCATCGTGGAGAAAGATCGGGCCATGGGGGAGATAGGAGTTTTCATGGGAGTCGTCATAGAACGCATCATCTGATGTACGGAGATTGGCTTCAACCTTTTCTCCGAATCTTCAAACGACTCTTCATGCACCCCCGACTTCTTTCTACTTTCCTCTGTCTCTTGTGTGTCCGATTCTCTTTCGGCATCGATCCACTGCATCGTTTCGCTGCCTCTCTCCGAACTTCCGGGCTTGATCTTACCCGTCATTCTGCCATTCGATCCTCCTTCCATTTTGTCGATCAGCTCTTGAAGGGTCACTTTACGACTCTTCCGCTCACCTCTCCCATCGGATGACATCGCTCTCAACATTTTAGGTGACGTGGTACCATCTCTTTCTGCCATGTCGAACTCTCGTTTCAGAGATGCCCACGAGCGGTACTTTTTTTCCGTGAAACGCTTCTCCATCCGTTTTGCATCTTGTTCTCCTTTTCTTTGGTTGTAGTTTATGATAGCCTCCGCTTGTTTTCTTGGCGAGTTTTGCTGCAGTATCTCCGGAACACTGGAATATTTTATTTCTCGAAAGAACTCGCACGATAGGGAAATCTCACTCGTACGGTTTCGGATCTCTGTAAATAAGAGTGTCGTCTTTTCTACGAGTGAATCCAGGTGGCAACGGAGGTTGTGGAGAGCTCGTGAAAGCTGCCCAGAAGTCCTCTCGATACTTGGACGACTCGAGACCCGCTTCCAGGTTGCTCTTCGAGTACGGACAGTTGGCGAAAAGCGGAAGGTCGAGCATTGTCATCGGAGGCGGAATCTTGCGGAGCGATATCAAAGTCTTGATTATTGCATCTTGAAGTTCGATAATCTCGTGCGGATTAAGCTCTTTGCTGATGTAGAACAAGGTTCTGTAAGAAGCAGAAGACAGTGTTGAATCCATCTGGATTTAGCCGAACCCTTGTTGTTCGTCCTCTTCATTCAACTGCTTTCGAACTCTTATTCTCTTGTTCGCAGCTATGTCGCGCCGAAGTTGATCGGCGAACTCGGAGAAAACGACGGCCCGCTCCTGATTGGCTCTGCGGACTCTGTCTGTTACTGAGAGCGACCTCAAAGAATCGCCGTTTCGCTTGTCTGGTTTCGGCATATTAACACGCTGAATGACAAAATCATCTAACTCTGAAATAAAGAAACGCGATCTCATAATGGATCATCTCCAGGCCTACCATCTTCCGAAAACTCTCCGCGGAGATTGGTTTGAAATTTCGGCGTGATTTTATCTAGCGGCGGCTGGTATATCATTGTTTGCGGGGTCTCTTCGGCCTTCTCATTGACACAATTACTGAACACTTTTCGTATCGAACGAAAAGTCTGGCATCCCTTTCGATTGCACCGATAGGCCGGATACTCGCGAGACTGGCCGCGATAGCGAGTTCTTCGAAGACACAAATTCATCATTTCGTTGCAAAGGTGGCATTCGATAGCAAAAGGTATCTGAAAACGGAGCCACTTCATACTATCTTTCCAGGTAATCGAACTTTGTACTTTACTCCTCGAACGTCTATTTCCACGTCATTCTGAGCCTCGTCTTTCTTCGAATCGAACAGTAACTTGAAGTCAACATCATCTTCGTCTGGGATCGATCCATCGTAAATAGCCGGATCCGCCAACGTGAAATGAGTCAAGGACGACTGCAAATGTAATCATTCTATGGAAAGGGGGAAACTCGTGAATACCGACGCGTCAAAGCTTGAGAGTGATTCCGATTTGATAAAAGAGTTTGAGCTCGAACTTGAATACGTGGAGTCTGGAAGTAAGAGTTGAGAAGGAACTTCAAAGGAAAACCAGCTACCGTCGATGGGTATGACGTCATCGTTGATTACTGATTTGATTGGTGTGATTTCAGATAAAGATCTGACACTTTTATTTTCAATTTTGGCGGAATCCATTCTGTAAAATAACACGAAATGAAGCGGGAACTTCCGAAAATCATCCTGATTTTGGGCGCAGTAGTTTTTCGCGCCGGCGCGATACGGCTTTCGTTTCAAGACCAACGTAGTGTGAGAGAGAGCTGTTCCTTTAAGATACGGTAGGTAATTGTAGTGGTGAGTCTGGTTTTAGAAAAAAAAATCTCGAAAGTTTACAAAAGTTTATTGACAAATCATTGAACTCAAACATCAGTAGTGTCGGCTTTTTCGCTGAGAGCTCTCCCGATCCTTCCAGGTCCTGATCCCGTGCAGAGAAGGAAATGAACTAGGAAAGACAAGTAGAGCCCGACAGTGCCGAAAAATAAAGAGCAGAACGCCCATTGGCTGGACTCCTGAAAACTTGAACATATTATAAACGGATTCATGTTCCGACTTACAATAATCTGTAAAACAGTAGAGGAGACGAGGAAATTCATGATGACAAGAATCATGACGGCGTGAATGAGCACGATGAAAACGCACGAAAACGGCGAATGGAGACGTAGGTGCTCGGCGAGCAAGAGCACCAGTCCGCACGCATAGACCATCAGGGGAAGGAGCAGGTGACGAGCCAGGGCGTCGAGGCTCTTTCTGGAAACGAGAAGAGCTCTGGAACGGAGCCGGAGGGGGGCTTACGCAAAGAGCACAATGGGGACGACGATCATGAAAGAGGTCGAAATGACGACGAGAAGGAAGAAAGTGTTGGCTCGGATGTGCATTGTGATGCTCCGCGAGTTTGGAGTGAAAAGTGTGGGAGCTCCCGGCTGACTCCTTTTCTCATTATTCATGAAAAGGAGATTTCAGTGTGGGAAACGCCCAGAATCACTAACTAGGTCACGAGAAAAGCTAGAATTTATCGAATTTACATTTATACAAATTTCGAATATTCACCGAGTGAATTGGATGTTAAGAACAGGGAAAGAAAAATGAATAATTTAAGCAGAGAAGAATGATGGCGAGGCGCTACCACAGCGACATTTCGTTCATGTCCTCTCCGTTGAAAATGCGAAAGTAGAAAATGATGACGCCGAAATTGACTGTGTTTGCAACGAAGACGAGGGCGCAAGCGGACTTGGCTATCTGAAAATAAGGAAAGTTGGCTTGAATCTTCAAAACTTCAAAAACAAGACGAACCACGGGACTTTGATATGACGAGAACAATGAAGAAACGGAAAGCCTAGAAGAGAGATTGGCTCCACGAGCCGCTATCTTCGTCGCGGTGCAAGTAGAAGTAGGCGGTGATCGTACCAAACATGATCGCCGAGCCGGTATTCACAAGGAAACATGCTCCGTGCTTGATCTGAATATCACATTCAATTCATGCGAACCTAGTAAAAAAAACTACATCACTGCATTTCAAAAAGTTATAAACAAAGTGTAACTTACAGTTCCAGCATGAGCGAGCACGATCGGAAGCGCAAATGCAGAAATGACGATGCCAGTGGTGATGAAGAGGGCCAGTTCGATGCAGGCGTTTGTTCCGGTCATGTCCTCCTGGAATCGTCGGGCGATGAGCAGCGGAACCGGCGAGAGTACGTAAAATGCGATGACGAACATCGGAGACCACGTTCTGGAAGGAACAAAATTATTTTTATCGAACGAAAACATCCGACTGAACTTACCCATACATAGGAAGGGCGCATCCGAGAACGAGGAAAGTGAGTCCGACGACTCCGGCGAAAGCGAGAGCGGCGACAGCTAAAATGGTATTTCTGAGTGAACAGCACTCGAAACATTCCACATGAACATGAACGCACATCGATTAGTTCATCGAAATCACAATGATTCGAAATTTCATCGTTCAACATTTCCGTTTCAGTTTTCTTGTTCACGTGCGCTACAAAATAACGTACCTCTGACTCCTCCCATGATTATTGATCGAGTAGATGCAGATTCACTGAAAGTTTCGTTATTATAAAGACAATCACATTTTGTGTTCATTATTACACCAAAGAAAAGTGAAAATCAATCGAAAAAGGGGGAAGCTGAAGTGAACCGCGAGATGGGTGCATCTTACCGTGGGAGTGTTTGCAGAATTGTCAACCGTAGTTACATCTGTTCATTTGCACCCCTTTCAAAAACCTTTTTATTTTTAGTTTTTTTCTCTACAATTTTCTTGTTTTCAGATTCAAAAATGAATCCAATCACAAATATCAAAAATCAAAACCGTATGAACGAGCGAGAGCTCAACCTCGGCTATGCAGGAGACAATAGTAAATCATGGCACCAAGTATACAAGGATTCAGCGTGGATTTACATTGGAGGGCTTTCGTACGCACTCTCAGAAGGAGATGTTATTACTGTTTTTTCGCAGTACGGAGAAGTGATGAATATCAATTTGATTCGAGACCGAGACACCGGCAAGTCGAAAGGATTCGCCTTTCTGTGTTACAAAGATCAAAGGAGTACAGTTCTCGCAGTTGACAATTTGAACGGAATCACAGTGAGCTTTCCTTCTTTTCAAACATTTAACCTCCAAAAAATCTTTTTCAGTTACACAAACGAATGATCCGAGTAGACCACGTAGAAGAGTATAAAGTGCCCAAGTACAAAGAAGACGCTGACGAAGAAACGAAACGGTTGTGGGAAGAGGGATGTGCTCCGAAGCCGATAATGAGAGAAGCGGAGCCAATGGAAGTGCAGGAGAAACGGATCAAGAGGGCTAAGGAAGTTCTTCTGGATATTGGAGAAGTCGATGAGGAACTGCTGAAGAAGATTAAGAAAGACAAGAAGAAGGCGAAAAAAGAGAAGAAACAAGAAAAAAAACGAGAGAAAAAGTTGCGAAAGCTGGAGAAAAAGGCCGAAAGAGATCCGAACGGCGACTGGAAGGCCAAGGCGAAACTCATCGACAAGGTGGTGGCGGAGGACGATTTGTACGGAGAGAACAAGCATTTCGACTTTGGAAAGAAGAAGGAGGTGGAAGAAGTGAAACACAATCCAAGACCGGACTTCGAAAAGGCCGACTGGCGAGACATCGAGATCTGGAAGGTTATCAGAGAGCGCGAGAAAGCCGAGAAAGCTGCCAGGGGCGAATCGACAGAGGCCTGGGGCCCAGACGAGCATTACGTGTCCAAGAGATACCAAGGACGGTAAAAAGTGTATTTTCATTTCTAATAAATATTCTTTTTCAAAAAACATTCATTTCAAGTTCAATTCAAAACAATTCAGATTCCTTTGACGACTGGCATGTGATGTACACGGCTCGGATGGGAGTGCATTTTGTGCCAGCACGGCTCGCAGTAGTATTGGAAGCACTCGAGCGACGGGCAGAAGTAGGGAGCGTGCTGCCGGTTGTAACGACCCGAGCACTCTTCACACGACTGGTTGTGGAAGAAGTAAGGCTTGATCTCGACCTGCAAGTCAACAGTCTTCACAGAAGATCCAAACGGCACCATTTCTCTTTTACCCTCTTGTGCACGTCCTCGTGATCAAGTATGATGTATCGATCAGTGATCGCTTGCACGTAGGCGTCGTAGTTCGAGAAAGCAACTCGTCCGGAACCACGTGGATACTTGAACTTGTTGTCGATATCGATTCCGACGCACACGACGTTGCCGTAAGTCTGTTGGAAGAAGTGCGCGAGCTCGACTGCCTTCAAAGGTCTCGGAACACCGCCGATGAAAGCGACGAGCTTCGTGTTGATCGGCACGTTGAAGTCCATCAGGAACTCGGCATCGGCAAGGAGCCACGGACGGATTTGCACGCGAATCGGCTCGATGGAGGTTTCGAGAGTGATGAAGAGACCCTCTTCCTCCTCGAAACACTCGGCCACCAAATCCCGCACGCTGCGCTCTTTCTCGAAAAGAAGGAACACGTATCCGAGGTGCGACTGTCTCTTGTCCCCGATGCTTCCGTCGTTGCCACCAAAAGGAGTCGAGAATGCAGCGAGACATCCTCCACCGCTTCCTCCACATCCCGATGATCGAGCGAATCCACCGCCACTCATTGGAGAGGAATCTCTTTTGGGAGGCGACGAGTAATCGAAAGAAGACATGAATGGGTTGATCTGTCCGAACGGCGGAGAAGCCATCGAGAGATGAGACGTCGGCGTGGATGAAGACGAAGAGATGGGCTCATTGCAGAGAGAAGGATCCGAGTCCGACTTGCATCCGTAGTGTTTCGACGGCCAATCCACGTGCAAACGACCGTAACGGGAGAAGAAGCCGAGGATGTCATCTTTAAAGAATGGAATGCAGTCAGATGTGCTGAACTCAGAATACTTACTCTCAGTGACACAAGCCGGGAGTCCTCCGACAAAAACCTTGCGACTGTACACTTCTGGTCCGACGTTGTGATGGTAGTAGTACTTGGAGTATCGTCCGAGACGGCGATCTGGCTCGCGGAAGTTCGACACGACGACAGCGTTCTTGTTGCGGGGACGCGAGTGCTCCGGAATCGTCGGCAGATGAGAGTTGCACGTGCGGCGAAGAACTTGGCTGATTTGTGGGTTCGGGAACGTTTCGAGTCTGAGAAGGATGAAAATAAGAGAAACGAGAACACGAGCGTTTTCTCACTTTTTGCGAGTCTTCTCGTACAAGTCGATGAACTTGTTGTCGTAGTTGTCGTCTCCATTTTCATGAAGACATCGGACAAGGAACAGAACTTCAGGGCGGTTTTTGAAGAACTTGCGGTAGTGATTGTAGACGGCCTCGTTCAGATCGATCTTCGTGAGAGATTTCGGTGGAGGCGGGGGCGGAGGCGGTCTCAGTGTCGGCTTCGGCGGCGGCGGCATCGGCGGCTCGACGAGAAACGGGTTTTTGCCTCCGAATCCGATGAGCGGCCTCGCGACTTCCTTCACTTCCTTTTTCTCCTCTTCCAGAAGGTAGTTCCAACTGTCATCCTGGCAAGGCTGCTGCTTGAAACGACTCGGCTCCCTTTGCTCTTCTTCCCCCTCCTCGTCCGCTCCCTTTTTCTGCCCCTTCTCTCTCGCCAGTTTGCTCTGTTTGAAGAAGTACTTGTCTTCCATTCCGTCCTCATCGTCCTCTTCCACGATTCGGTTTTCACTTTGTTTCGACTTCTTCTCGTCTTCGATACGGTCACCATTCCCCCAAAAGTCGTCGCTGTTTGGTATCGACAGAAACACACGTCTCGACTTCGACATCTGCGAGTTTCGGATAGAATTTCAGAGCTGAACTGTCGACTTACTCTCGAAAACCGGCGTTTTTAAAGCGCTCAAATAGAAAAAGTAATCAGAAAATAAGCAAGACTCGAGTGGGACGCTGGCGAGAGGAGACACGCGACAAGTGACCTTCCAGCTGGATTCGTGTTCCAGATTCGGCCGTTTTTCACGTTTTGATGTGAATGGTGAACGAAAAACGAGACACACTGACGCGAGGAAAACGAAAGAGAAACGGAGCATGAGCTCAGCTCATTGAGCTGTAAGAATCAATAAGCCAGCACTGAAAACCGTCACGAGAGAAAACTCTTTTTGTTCTCGAAAATCTCATTTTGCTTTTAAGCGAGAAAAGACAAATGGAATTTCAGATCGCCAAATCAATCCTCCGTCTTTTCGTTGTATCTGAAAAGAAGCCAAGGTGGTTTGGCTCTTCGAATATACTTTCAGTTTCGGAAGAATGCACTTCCTCCTCCTGGATTCAACGTCACAAATCCGCGAAGCACCGTGTGAAACGTGCATCTGAGATTACATCAAAACAGGAATTCTCGTAATTACAACCGCGAGTGTTCTTTGGTTTTCACCCGTTTCCAGCTGTTTTTCCCTTATCAACCGGCGGGCTCATGACCAGAAGTTACCGCCTTCCGCACGTTTTTTCGCCCTGCCAGTGACGTGTTAAACTGATTCTGACTTCTTCTGTTCTGTAAGTATCCATTCTTCCGGATGTCTTTGGCAACAAACTGATGTCTGCTCCCTTCGTCTTACTCTTTTCGTTATCATCCTGTTTTGCTGCTCCCACCCTCTTCTCTCGTCGTTTTTTATCTCGTGACTCATTCTGTCGTCCCACTCGAAGCCGTTCTTTGCCCTGGTTGCCCCCGACGACGTCGGCTGCTCCGCATCGATTTTCGTGGCACCTGCTCGATGTATCGCCCTTTTCGTCTCTCGAAGAGAGAAAGAGAGAGCAGCTCCCCCCGAAAACTGCCGACGCTGTCTACTTTCCGTCCGCCTCAATTCCCTTGTAATCCGCTTTCCTTTCAGTTCTCGCAATGACTGAGCTGGACTCGAGCTTGTGCCAATTGAACTGGCTCATTGCTAAGGAGGGAATCGGATCTACGGGATACAAAGAGCAGGTCGAGCCACCGGCGTATGAGCCTCCCGCGCAGGTTTCCGTTCCGAAGGTGAGTGTCTGAAGATGCCGATCGGAGGTGTTCTAACAAGCACCTTTGCTTTCCAGCCGCAAACGTCTCCCAAGCCGAGAGGAGGAAAGCGTCACCGTCGAGTGTTCCAGTCGCCCGAAAAGCCGCCGTACTCGTACTCCCAACTCATTCGACTCGCCATCAACAACACTGCTGACAAACGATGCACACTCGCCGAAATCTACGGTTACGTTTCGAAGCACTTTCCATTCTATCGCGAGAACCGGAATAGCAGCTGGAAGGTAATCCGCCGGACCGAGAGGAAATTGAATAATTCATGTGACTGGGAGCACTTTTCAGAACTCGATTCGCCACAATCTCTCACTGAACAAGCAGTTCGCGAGAGTCGAAAAAGTGGACGGGGAGAAGAAGGAAAAGGGCGGCTGGTGGATCTGTGTGGAGCCGCCCGAGAAGAAGCCACGCATTCTGAAGGGAGAGCCGGTCAGAGTGAATCCGATCTACGAGCAGATCTACCTGCAGAACCAGAAGCCTCCGACACCCGATCAGCCGCTGTTCGAAGGAGAGGAAATACCTGCAGACGCCATCGGCGAGTTCGAGGAGCTCACGGAGCAGGAGATCAGAGAGCTGAACCTCTTCGAGTCCCACGATCTGAACTCCTCGTTCCGCGTCGTCTACGATCAGATATTCGAGAAGCAGCCCAGCCCGGATGAGCAACAAGAGGCTGCTCAGATCGACTGGCTCAAAATCAGTCTGGAGACGGCGGGAATCGATTATGAGGACGAACTTGAGATGAGCGAGCTGGACACTGCGAAGCTGAAGGACTACGTGCACAACGGATTCCCGACCGATTCCGAGAACGACGGCTCGACGAGCAACTGTGAGTCTTGCCGAGTGGGAGCTCCATCACACACTTTCAGTTCCAGACTTCTCCCCTGTGGACTCGGTACAGTCGGCAACGTTGCGAACCGAATCGAACGAAGACTCCGACGACGACTTCGACTGGAACTCTTTGCTGTAACTCGAACTTCCCCCTCCCCACTCACATATTTCTGTTTACATTGGTTCATACTCAAAAACTATCGATGTTCATGTACAAACTGGCTCGTTGTATAGTCATCCTCATTCCCGGTTTAGCATTGGATGAATTCATTTATTTATTTGTCAGCAGAAAATAACAAGAAGGCGAAAATACACAATCATCTATACAAGTATCGTGAACGGAGGGCGGGGGGAGAAAGTAAGGCAACCGTGGTGGGGGAACCGAACAGAATACTAACCTGACAGTAGTGCGAAACGTTCAAAACTCTATACATGAGGGACCAGTAGATGGTGGGGGGACGCGAGTTGAGGAAGGGATCTAGAAGGTGTCTAGGCGGCACGAATGAAGCGGATAAAAGATGTGAGGGGAAGTGGGTTTGTTAGTCTTGCCATTCAAAGTCGACGATCTTCTTCTTCAAGTCGGCGGTGAGCTTGTTACCGTAGTCGTTGGAGCACTTCACTTTGCTCACGTGCTCGCGACACACCGACTGCAAAAGATGCAAATGAGGTGGTGAACCGGAGCTGCAGACTCACCTTTTTGCATTCCTCGCAGTTCGCGCACTCGGCCACACTTTTGCACTCTTCGCACACCGATTGCCGCCAGCGGATCTTTGATCTCTCCATCTTGAGCACGTGTCCGTTCATCGTCTCGTGCTCCTTGATCTGGTTCAGATTCATCGATGTCGAGATGACGGAACCGTACACTTGAGCCGGCAGGTAGCGAGAGATTTTCAGCTTGGTGAACACGGAGTTTCCTTCCGAGGCGAGGCGTTTGATGAGCTTCTGAACGACTTCCTTCCGGCAGTGGTGCTCGTGCGCTGCGATCAGCATCGTGAGAATCTCGTCGGCTCGAAGGACACTGCAATATGATGATCGGGTGATGATTTGTGATCGGAGAGCGAAAGAAAGTTCCCACGAAACTCACTCCAAGTGCTGGCGGAGGATGAAGTTCTGGCAGGCTTCGATGACCGGATCCACCTGATACTTGTTCGAAAGACGCAGAACGAGGGCGAAGTTGGTGGCTGAAACGGCGAGATGCGAAGAGAACGGGGGGACCCTCTTACAGTTGATCATGGAGGTGTCGTGGACGGCTCTCAGGAAACAGTCGATATCGTTCGATTTCTCGTCGACGATCTCTCTCGACAAATCCATCTTCTCAAAGTCTTTTCCGAAGCACATCACGTTGAAAATCGGTGAGATTCGGCTCATCGACTCGGCGTCGATGAGGAACGTCTCTTTTTGGACGAGCAGCTTGAATGGGCGATCGATGCTCGAGGGAGAGGCGATGAAACAGTGCGCCTCGCTGTTCTGAAGCACTTCGGCCGCCATTTTCGTTGTGGGTTTCCTGAAAACTCGCACAATTTCCGAATGGAACCGCATCGAAAAGTGGGGAATGAAAGAGACACAAACAAATGGGGGCACCGAGCGACTCGTCTGGGACGATGGTAACCTGAGAAGGTCTCGATGACGCCAATCGGGTTGGATAATGAATGACGGAATAAGTAACAACGAGGGTCCCGGGTGTTGGGTGACATCGGTCTTTGACTGCCCAAATTGGCTTGAATTCGAGATGATCGGAGAATGGTGGGAGAGTGACCTCGGCGAAGACCGGCTCGGCCTCAAGGTTCAGACTGTCGGGATCTTACGAAACAACTCGCGAGTGATCAGAGCGCGGCAAAACTTCTAAAAGCAGAGGGAAAGGGTAAAGGTTGGGGCTGGCTGGGAAAAGTGATTACCAGAGCACTGCGCATTCCGTGTTTACTTTTCGCGCCAGTTTGTGCATTTTGAACAAATTCAAGGCCCCGGCGGCTCGAGCAGCAGCTCGGAAGGACGAAAGAGCAGTCTGCGGTGGACTGTAACAAACACGTCGCTCTGCTTTTCCAGACGTTTTTCGATTTCCTGATCATCAAAACAATCAAGAGATTTCAGCGGGTAATCGTCGGTTTGCTGTTTTACTGGAAGGGGGAAAAACACTCATTTCGTGAGGGCCAGAGAGGAACAAACAGTACGGAAGTGGAGACGGAGCAAGTAGACAAGAGCAAAGAACACGTGTCAAAAAGCAGCACAGATGAGCACTTGAAGAGCACGGAAATAGAACGTGGAACGGGCGAACTTATGGAAATTCTGAACCCCCTATCCACTCTGTTCCGGGTGGTCTTTTGTTTTCGAGCGAGAAGAAGAAAGAGTCGCGGATTCGTGGAATTGTTTTCGAGACTCGCGGCTGCCGACAGAAAGGGCACTCGTCGCGAACGACGCCGACGTTTCCTTCTATAATTGGATTAGTGCGTCCGGCGTCGTCACGTGAAGAGTGATGGGACGGAGGAGACAAAAAACGGCGGGGGGTAGGAAGAAGAAGAAGGAATTCGGGAAGTGTGGAAGAGCGGAAAAGAGAGAGACACGAAACACGAGTGATCATGAAAATAAAGAGGAGTCTTCTTCTTCTTCTTCTTTACAACAGATGGGAGGAGAAGAGAGCTCCCGACGAGGACATGTGTTGTCTTCTCGCGAACTTTCCCCTAGGCGAGCCTTCTCTCTCTGATAAGAATCAGAAACAACAAACAAACAAATTGCCGATTATAGGTTCTCGTCTGGCTCCGAGGCGGCTTTTGAGAGCATCGTTTATCACACTCGTGGATTGAGGGGTGCTCACGCGATCCACTTGACCGTTTGAACGGAAGGTAAAAGGAGAGGGAAAAGAGGAAGCGGCGAGAAGAGAATGTTTTGGTTTCGGAGAACGATTGGGACTCTGTCCGATTGCAGGAAGTAAAATATTTTTGATCTACCCTGTCCCGCGTGCAGTTTCGACCGAACTGAAATTTGCGCCTCTGACGACAAAGTAACACGAAACTGTCTCCATTTTAATCGGTCACAACCGGATTCGATTGACTCCGCCCACTATCTCTTTTTGTAGAGAGAAGAGAAGAGAACGAATTGATGATCACTTACTTTCGTTTCACAACCTTTTTCGGCGGCCGAAGAGGTGCCGAGAACGAGGCGGTGACGGGCGGCAGGGTGCAGACGAACGCCGTGTCCGGGAGGGTCGCTTTGACGCGGGCACTCGATTGTGATCGGATGAAGGTGCAGTTGGTGGTGGTGGTGACGGTCGGAAGAGCTTCTGCTGGACTGTCTTCCTCTTCCATCGCCACTACCTCCTTTCGTTTCGAAGGAACCAGTTCATTCTTTTGTTGGAAGATCGCGACTGGAACTTCCACAGGCTCATTCTCGGCGACTCGCTTGAGAATGTCTTCGAGAACTTCTCGCAGGACTTCCGATTCTTCCAGATCATTCAGAAGATCGTTCAAAAGTCCGCTCACGTCTGGCGCCGAAGCATCGTTTTCGGAGACTATTTCCGATTCGGACTCTTCTAGATCGGAGTGGATTTCTTCGAATTCGTCCTCATCTTCCTCTTCTTCTTCTTCTTCTTGTGCTAGGAAATCCTTTTGACTCGGACTGAGTTCCTCGTTTTGATCGAGGATCTCGATGGGAATCGATCGGAACAGACTGACGATCGGGTCGGTGAGGATGGCGAGCAGCGAGCGATCGCCGCCTTCGTGATGGTGTTGAGAAGGTGCCAGTACCATTTGGAATACAACAGGTAGAAAGAGGGAAGAACAGAGTGGATGGGCTTAGGTTGAAAGTTATGTGTGTGTCTCTCTCAGTGTGGATATATGAGGGGGGGAGGGCAAACAGTACGGGATTGGAGGGGGGTAAAGTGAGGGGGGCGAGACGAGGGAGCGCGCGGAGCAGCGAGACGCAGACGCCGGAGGGCGAACGATTCTTGAGCCTCCGTGCTGTCTGCTTTGACACATTTTTCCGAGAAAATTAGTTGTTGCCGGACAATGGTGTAGCCTTATCGGCAGTAGACGTGTCTCTTCCCCCCATCGATCTGTGACCTCCGAGGGACCGAAGTTCTGATGTGAAGTGCAAGATTGTAAATGGATGACGGTGTCCTTCGATGAGTGATCTCGATCTCCGAGCCATTAAAACGCGGTGGGAGGATTCATTTCAACCGCAACAAACAGTGTCTCTCTTGGTTTGATGGTTTGTTTCCGATTGTAGAACACCCCCTCAAAACGGCGGTGAAGAGGGCGAGAGCCCTCTCGAAACACGACAATGGGATCCACACACTGTGTAGTAGTACTACTACAAGGCAGCAAGAGAGTGTCCGGGAGCATGGTCGGCGCGACTTGTCGAATCAAGTCAGATGACAATGATGTACAAGATGCAAATAATTGGATGCATTATTATTACAGCAGCCATAAACTGGTTTTATAGAAGAAGGGCGAGAAAGCAAGAGAGAGAGAAAGAGAAAGAGAAGTATACCGGCAGAGTGTAAAAATAGGATTGATATCAGATTGGGTTTGAATAGAGACGAGACGGATTAGAGGACCAAAGTTCGAGACACAGACAGAGCGAGAGTTATTATTTTGGCGAGAGGAGAAGTGATTTGAAATTCAAACGACCTAGTACTGTGGAGCACAAACAGAGCACCGAGCACGACGGAGCCCATCCCCCAGCTGACTCATTTTCATCGCGTGCGAGCTTGAGAAATGCAGATTTATGCGTCGGAACGACTCATTTTCGCCTCTCCACTCGGTTCTCGGACACACTCGTTATCAGCCGATTCTTCGTGAATTTCTCACCCGACTAACACTAAAAAAGAGAATTTGACAGACTGATCGGAGAGAAAATTTCGAGATGATAAGGTGGAAGCGGGCAGTAAAAAGTAATGCAAACACAAACACATCGAATATTGTAGGAAGGCGAAATGTTTGGAAAATGGAAGAGAAGGAGAGACGAGGAGGCGAAGAGCGGACCATCGAACTGATCGGAGAGCGTGTGTAGTATGGTCATCAGGGGGAGAGAAACAGATGCAAATGCATTGGAACGGTTCCGAAGGGGAGAGAGTGAAGAGGGTCGGGGGACGATTCGAGCGAAGGGACTTTGACCCTCCTTCGCAGAAATTCTCCTCCCGAAAACAAAACAATTCTACAGAAAGTGCATGACGCACCACTGATTTCTGTTTTTGCTGCCTATCAAACAGCTGACTCGACCCGCTCTGCCGATGATTCCGAGGCGGCCAGACAAAGTGTCGATGACGACGAAACGCATCTGTCTCCGGAGGGGGGCGCTGCCAGTGCCATCTGCAGATCCGCTCTATTCATCTCTCCGATCTTCATCATCATCATCGCCGTGGGTGCCAAGAATGGCTTGTTTTCGTGCGGCCGGCCGCCCAGAAGATGCCGTTTTGCAGGTCGTTTTCCACCTCCTCCTCCTCCTCTCTTTTCGTCTCGATATCTTTTTTTGGGTGGAAATGGAGTGTGAGACGCTATCAGTTCGTAGAATCTTTGAATAGACGGGGGCGAAAACAAGAAAAGAGAAGAAGAATAAGAAGAATAAGAAAAAAGAGGAGCGGGAAGGGAAGGGTGCCCGAGGAGAGGGAGGACAATTGAACCGAAACGTGCGACATTCACGTGCAGCTTGTCCTCCCGGACCACAAGCAATCAGTGTGATGGCGGCGAAATGAGCAGTCGATCGGAGCTCTTTTTGAGTTTAAAACCCCCCTAAGAACACGTCATGGGCTCTTGAGAATTCGATGAGAACCCGATCACTTGTATATTTGTTTTCGGGGGGCAAAAAATGAAATCGACCCGGCCGAGCCAGAGCTCCTTTTAATCATAAGATATCCTAATATAATCGACACGCAATGTCTGCTTTCGGGGTGTCAAACTCACTTCTTCTGAGAAAACATTCTGGCGACGTCGTCGAGTTCGTCGAGTCGATGGGTTCGGAATGGAATTCAAATTCCGTGCCAACGCTGCTCCATTTTTTGGCGAGGCGCCTCTTCTTGCCCGGAAGAAGCGGCGAAGAGGGCATGCACTCACTTGCACACAGAATACGTTATGGATGTCTTGCAACACAAGAAGAAGAAGAAGAAGAAGAAGAACAAGATGGAGAGAACGAGGGCTCCGCGGAGCCACCGACAAACCACTTTTTCGGCCACAAAACGAGAAGGAGGAGGAAGAAGACGGAGAAGAGAAACGATTAAAACTGGCGTCTGCTCCTGTGTTTGCCGACGTCTTCTGATGATATCATGCTCGGTCCGACGAACTGACGGATGGTTGTCACGCGCGCGCGCACGCAAGAAGCAGAAGGAATTAGCCGAAATCACAGAGGCCGGCGCGTTTCTTCCGAATTCATAGCCTTTTGCAGCAAAGAGAGAGAGAGAGAGAGAAGCGTGTTTGTCTCGTGTATGTGCAAAAAACATTTACTTCTTTCTTTTCAATCTTTTTCTTCCTCGGCGGCTCTCTGCAAAAGAAAACAAGAAACATGGGCGAGCTAGCACAGCGACACAGATATCGCGGCAGTCAGTCGGAATCCGTCTTCCGCCTCGAGAAGCCCATCACTCTTGCACGGCCGCGACGAACGACGAACTGAAAAAGAAAGAGGAGTCGTCGTTTGTTTATTCATTGCAGTGCCGAAGGACATCTGTTCGGAGGGACAAATGGAATTAAGTGGACTCACCCCGACATTGACGTGCTCTGGATGCTCTCCGGAGTCTTTCCTTGGTTTGAACGAAGGCGGCGGGCGGAATCCTGAATCCGATTGGGATGTTTCTTGGTTCCGGAACTTTCGGGGTGTCACCTGGAGGTCTCGCAAGAGAGATGCTCTCTGCTGGAAGGGGATCCAGTGGAGCAGCTGCTACTGACGGAGGCGTTGGCCCTTCCTCTGCTGTCACGTCTTCGAGAGGAGATTCAGATTCAGATTCTATAGATGACGTCATCGTCTCCGGAGACTCCTCGTTGGTGACATCATCAATCCCTTCTGGCAGCTCGCCGAGCGAAGTGACAAGCGGAAGCAGAAGAAGAAAAACGAAAAGGACGGTGGATCTCATGCTGCGAAGGTTCAATCAGTGCCTGCAGAAGAAGGAAACAGTTTATTCTCGAGAAAGGGAAGAGAAAGAGGGCGAGACTGCAGATTGCGGGCATCTTTCGAATGGCAAGCGGGCTTTGTTGTAGAAGTGAAGGTCAACTCGAATGTCTGTGACCGGTGGAAAAAACGAGAAAATGATGGGACGATTCGAGAATGAGAATGGCAGATGGGAACAGGAAGGCTTGAAACCAAAGAGGAAGAAGAAAGCGGAAGAAGAAGAAGAAGAAGAAGAAGAAGAGGTGGGAGGGGAAAACAGTAAAACGAAACGGGAAGAGGGGGGGAATCGAAATCGAGTAAAAAGTGTTTAGTAATCGCGTCGGGTGATGAAGATCCATAAACAAAGGGGAATGGGGAATCACGAGGAAGCAAGGGGTGAGAGGGCAAAAGTTGAAAGAAGCCATCGGAGGAGTAATTGATAACAAAGAAGGCTTGTCGAAGAAGCGCGCCGACCTTGACCACAGGACACAAAAAACTGTTCCGTCCATTCACTTTCAGACCCGTTTCAGATCCTCTTTCGGCGGGGGCGGCTTGAAAAGTGCGATGAGACTCTCGAGAAAGTTGACCTCTTTCCCAGGACCTCCCTGAAATCAAATCTCCGGTCGCGATCTCACCTCCGCTCCTCTTCTCCGTCTCACCACCAGCTTCTTGTCGTTGAGCGTCAGATTCTGTCCGATATCAATGCCGCTCTTCTCGTCGACACCGAAAGAACTGCTTCCGCCGTACGTCGATCCATTCAGAATCGCCTCGTCGGACTCTGAATTCTCTTTCGGATGAGCGGATCTCTGTTTTCATTCCTCGTTTTTTTCTCTCGACAAATGACTACAAGGGAATCGTTGATGCGTCGAGAGGAGTCATATAGTTTCGCATTCGAGAATAATGTATGAATGGCTCATTCCGGGAGCTTATGAGGGGAGAGGGCGGACGCTTGAATGCATTTCGAATTTCTTCACTTTCATAACAAATCTTCTCTCCTCCCCTCCACTTACTATCTATTTTGAACGTTCCGTTGCCGGTCGTCAGCTTGAAATCGCGATTCGCTCCCCATCCGAACAGATTGAAATTCTGACTTCCGCCGATTTCCAGCTGCAACAACACATGCCGTGCTTTTGCAATTGGAATCAGAAATCTCTAGAGAGACCTTTTTTGTATCATTTTACCCTCTGATTCTATTCTTTTCTTTCATAATTGCAGTCGAGAGTGACAGTAATCTCATTGTGCTCACCTCTCCCTTTGAGTTTTTATTGAGAGAAATGCCGCCAAACGGCAGTGGAATGTTGAACTGTGCTGGAATTGCAGTCAGGAGAATGGAGACGAGAGAAGCGTGACGAAGGAAGACGGACATGTTGGCGACACTGAATGGCTGAGAGACTGGCAAACTGGACACGAGGGGGGGCCGACTGTCTGCCATCCCGTCGTATCCCGTCCTATCTCCCCCCCCCCCCCCCCCCCCCCAATCCGCGCTGATTCATAATTGATCCTCCGAAAGGTGGCGGTCAGCGAAACGAGACGAGGTATGATACAGCGAAGAAAACAAAGATCTTCCGAGGCAACAGTTACTCTCAGTGCATTGACCTCTCGGATTAACAGAAAGCGGCGACGATGACGCACGACACCTCGTAAACCGCCGGCTCGGACGGGGGGGACTCATTTGTTGCCGCCAGCTGGCGATAAACTCGGCTCGCTCCAGTGTCGAAATCCGAGCATTAAAAGCTCGAAACAGGTGTCTTTCGCTCATCGGATCACGAACCGTGCCCCCGCGGTCTCGTTCTCTTCGCCTCCTCGTTCGCCTCCTGCTCGGCGTGCCTGTTCCTTAGTTGCTCACCAGACCTTCTGTCCCTTTTCGCGCTGCGTCTCCTCTTCCTGCACTGTCTCTCGCGACGGGGGGTCTGGCGTAATAGTGCGGGGATCAGTGGAGACGGAGCGAGAGGACGCCAATGACAGATGAGATGATGATACAACGTGCGGAGGAAACGGGAGAGGAAATGGGTCAGGAGGAGCCGGCGGGCACTCGGAAAAATGCTCGCGGCCGTCTCAATTATCACCTTCCACCCGTCGCTTCTTCAGTTTCCACTCGAAACTTGGCCTCATTTACATTCGGTAGTCCTCATTATGCTAATGCAACCTCTAGGTGTCATGACCGTGTTTACGGTAGCAACAATAGGAGGTCGCCATTTTGACGAAGGTCGTTCCGTCGGTGACACTTTCCATACGCATGCACAAACTGCGAAATCGGCAACAACGATTCAACGATCCGGATGTTGGCCAAGATTTGTAGCCGCTTCTGATTCCGAGTATCCCGTTGCGCGAGTCCCTCCCTTTTTCTACCCTCTCTAATTAATTCATAACCCTTTTCGGGGTGCTCATTACACTTCTACATTTTCGTATTAGTCTCCTCGCCGCGGCTCTCTCTCGTCCACTTTCTGTTCGCCCCCGGGGGCAATGCTCTCGCCCTCCAAACTGTTTATTTTTCATTGAGAAGTGGAGGAGAGCACTCATCCTACTTCATCATTTCGTTCATTTCGAGACGCGTTTCAGGCGATGCGATGATCTCAGGATGGCCAAGTTCTCGACGAGGTGCGTGATCGCCTGTCTTCTCACCATCGCCTTCTGCCTCCTACAGTACAACCTCTTCTTTCGCAATTTCAAGTTCAAAATGTGGCAGGGAGACGAGCAGAAGACGGCGAAGAAGAGGTGATTCAAATGCGTTTTGACACATTTCGAATTGAAATTCACTGTCAGACTACCGTCCGCATTGATAATCGGAGTGAGGAAAGGAGGCACTAGGGCCCTGCTCGACGCGGCGGCTCTTCATCCGAAAGTGAGAATCGTTCGTCGCGAGACCCACTTTTTCGATTCGAACTACTCACTGGGCTTCGATTGGTATCGCGAACAGATGCCAGAAGTGGAGAGCGAAGACGAAGTGAGTCTTTTGTTTCGGAAACCTGTGTTCCATTAGGGCGATGTGGGTCAAACAGGCTCAACCAAAACTGTAGTTCTGAACTTGTATAGACTTCAGATGTTCAAACTATATGTCCAACGGGAGGATGTTCCTTTTCAGAATGGATTATTGGTTTCAGGTGATTCTGGAGAAGACTCCAGCCTATTTCACAAACGAAAACGTTCCGAAGAGAGTATACGAGATGGATCCGGAGATGAAACTGATTCTGATCGTGCGACATCCAGTCTACCGAACTGTCAGTGACTTCACACAGGTTCTCGTCTCTCTTTCTTCAACGTTCGCATCTCGCAATCTGCAGGTCTACTACAACAAACTCGAGCAGAACAAGAGTCTTCCCGTCCTTTCGGTCGAGGCTTTTCGGACGGACGAGGAGGGCGGCGAGGCGATCAACATGGAGTACAAACCCATGACGAACTCCCTTTACGATGTCCATATTTCAAAGTGGCTCAAGTACTTCAAACTCCAGAATTTCCTCTTCGTGAATGGAGACGTTTTTCGAGCGAACCCGTTGCACGAGGTGAGAGGGAGATGAGGAAAATTTTGAGAGAAACGAAAGTTTTCGATTTCAGCTGAGAAGAATGGAAGAGTTTCTCGGATTGGAGAGACAAATCAATGCGAGTCAACTCGTTTTCGACTACAACAAAGGCTTTTTCTGTTTCCGCAAAACATCGAGGATACGATGTTTAGGAGAGTCGAAAGGTTCGTTTCCAGATTTGAATCGACAGAGAATCTAGGATTTCGCGTTCTTGAAACTTTTGACTTTCCCTTCAGTGTTCTTCATTCCCATCGTTCCAGGCCGAAAGCATCGATCGATAAGTGAAGACGTGGTGCTGAAACTGTCGAAGATGTTCGAGGAGCACAATCAGAACTTCTTCCGGTTAATCAATCGAACGTACTCCTGGGATTAGAGACGTCTTCTGCTAGCCTCACATCATCTGCAATACGGGTGTTTCGTCAGAACTGTGTGCCTTCTTCTTTCGCAAAATGAACATTTCAATTCGAGTCGAGAGCAGCGGCACTTCCTTTTCCACTCAAAGAAACAATCGAATTCTCGACGCATTCGTCTCGACTTTCCATCTTCCTCTCCCCTCCCTAGTTTTCACTTCTTTCCTCGAAGAACACTTCCATCCTCTGCCTCTTATTCCCCCTAAACCACCTGTTTTCTCACAAGTTCCCCGCCCGCACGAGCCGCTTCTGGAGACAATCTCGTAAAATATATCGAGAAGTAATTGTGTGAAACGAGGCAAAAACCGCAGAAAAATGGGAATGGAATGTACATGTAAAATTTGATGTGCGGCTTATGTTTATGGTTATGTTCGTCTTTACGATGTTGTCGAATCGCGAGCGAACACTCGGAGCCACGTGGCATTTCGAGACGGACACATTCAATCAGTATCGACATTTCACCTCAAATGGCAGAGACGAGCTATACTATTTCGATTGGAAATGGATTAAGGTGTATCAATCAAATGTCTTTCCGGCTCACCGCTAGGATATAATGTCAGCGTCAGTACGACCTTATTATTCAGTGAGAGCTCATTCCCGGAACCAAAACCCAATCAGAATTGGCATTTCGGATAGTGTGGGAGCTAACGGCTCCATGCGATCTGCTAGTTTCGATCCGAGCACTCGCCCCTTCCTCCTCCCCGTTTTCCTGGTGACGTCGGCAGAGGACCTCCTTCGCTTCCCACCGCAGATGTCACAAACATCGTCGGTTTTTTTGCTCCTAGTGTGAAAAAAGGACTCATAAAAAGTGGGGGGGGGGATATCTCAGCGACACGGCGCCAAGAGTCCTTCCAGTATGTCGTTGCGGTTTCTCTCTCTCTCTCGCTCGCTCGAAATCACATCACATTCAAAACGCGCGCCGTTTTGTCTTTTGTCATCTCTCGCTTCTCTTCGAGCGACCGCCCTCTTCTTTTTCTCCAAATGTTCAGAATTAGTCGTGGTGCGTCCTCTCTGCAAGGGGCATATGTTTTCGATATGAAGAAGAGAAAGGGCCCCGGGAGCAGGAGGGATACTTTCGAGGAGAGCAGGACTCTCCTCAGTCCTCGCCCCTCCGGCCTTCCTGTGACCGATCAAGAGCTGTTCGGCAGCCACGAACTCCATTCTCTTTTCTCGATTCAAAAAAACGAGGGGAGCACACGACAATTATAGACGATTCGTTTCGAATTGCCGAAAAAGAGAAGAGAACTCTGGAACCAATTAAAAGGAGAGCTCGTGCAATCAGCTCCGGAGTGCACTCATTCCTCTTTTTCTCCTCTCGAAACTCTTCCTTTCCACTATTTCCCCCCTCGCTCCTACTTGTCGAAATCAATCTTTCCTTGGCTCGCGATCGTCTGTCTCTCCTCATAAATCGTGCTCAAACGTTTAGGCCCTTTTCCGGCGAGAACCTTGTTCGGAGACTACCCAGGGGATTACTATCTCACCTCCTCCCACTCTCATTCTCAACTCTTTTGGACACGAACAAAAAAATGGAGAGGAGAGATGAAAGAATATGCGATTCCGGGGGACAGATGTCATATATTTGAATGCCCTCCCCGGAAAACGAGTGTCATGTCACGAGCAGATCTCCAGAAGGAAAGTACACTCCTTCGTCTTCCTCTTGCTCTGCCGTCTCGAAACGTACAACCAGAAGGCCTTATTTCTCCGAGAACTCACACATGAATTCCCAAATGATCTTCCCCCGCCTCTCCCCTTTCTGTTTTTGTCCACCCTCGTCCAACCCGAAACCAGTTAGACCTCCCGCTCCGTTTTTCTTCAGCCAGAGTCGTTCTCACCATGAATGTCATGCTCGTTTCTCTATTCCTCCACTTCTAATTCGTCCAGAAGCCAGGAGCAAGAAACAATGCGGATTCTGAATCTGGCACGTCTTCTGATCCTTCTCCGGGTCGCTAATGCAGACTTCAACAGCTACGTCGTTCCTCAACCTCACTCTCAGGTTCGTTTCGATTCGGAAACAACTAGAGTCTTGGTGTGAGACCATGTGACTTGTATTGCAGCAGCGTGACAACCGATATGACATCAGCCAGCACTACGACTACCTGATGGACGAGAACGAGGAGCCACTCGGCCGGGGAGCCGCTCCCAACAAGTACCGATCAGCGGTATCATGCATTGACGACTCTGCTCAGAGATCTCGTTTTCAGCATCACGGACCAGTGCAGTCTCGAACGGAGGGATCGGAAACTTTTGTGCAGACGAACACGGAATCAGTCTTCAGCTCCGGGTGAGAACCGTTTCTGGCTAGCTCTGAGAGTGGAGAGATCTTAACCCGATTCAGTTTCAGAGGCGTCGACTCTTATGGGTATTTCTTTGCTTTTTCTCGAAACTTACGCTAATCCTCGTGGCTTTTTGAAGTTTTCGATAACCCGCACGGCTTTTCGCTTCTGCTTTTGTTACTGAAAAACGAGCGCGTTTCGTTCGGAAAACCTTTCTGTTTTCAGAGAAACCCGCGATTTTCTGCAATTCTTGCGTCGAATTCAATACGATCACCGTCAAGTGCCGGAAAATGAGAAAGGAGGTATTCAGGGTTGGAGACGTCGGACCCACTCCAGAATCGATTTTCCAGAAGCGACGTTCGTCGAAGTTTCCGTTGTCGTGAGCAATATTCGAGCGGTTTCCGAAGTCACCATGGTACTCTTACCACTTTTTTGGTTCCCGAACTCATTTCGAGCGTTTCAGGATTACGCGCTCGAGCTCTTTTATCGAGAATCGTGGCGAGACCCGCGTCTTCGGTACGATCGTCAGTTGTTCAAAAACAAGACGGAACTCGCTCTGCACGAGAGCTACACCAACTTTCTGTGGTCAGACGGCTGCCTCTAATCAGCGGAAGTTGTCAATCCGTTTCTCGCATTTTCTAGGTTCCCGGACACGTTCGTGCCGAATGCGATTGCCTCGAAAAACCCGCAGCGGAATTCGATTTCGCACCGAAGTTTGTTGCGACTGGACGAGACGGGCAAGTTGCTCTACAGCAGAAGGATATCTCTCGTTTGCGAGTGCAGTGAGTGACTGAGAGAGGGAATGAGAGAAGGGGACACTCGTTGCAGCCATGGATCTGACACTGTTCCCGTTCGACAAGCAGCTCTGCAAACTGGGAATCGAGAGTTGTGAGTTTCGAAGGATGAGAGACCGATGTGCTCGAGTGCTTCAGATGGATACACCGCCGATCATGTCGTGTACAAGTGGTCGACAGGGGCTAGGACTGCTCTGGAGCTGAAAAAGATACGTCTGCCCGATTTCACAATCCAGGAAGCCTATGTCACGAGTCAAATGGAGAGCTACGCGACGGGAAACTACTCTCGTCTCTACGTCTGCTTCGTGTTTTCGAGGTCTTCCGGCTTCTGCTTCCTGCAACTCATCATCCCGTCCACCGCCGTCGTTATCACTTCCTGGGTCTCTCTGTGGATGGAGACTGAAACCGAATTCCAGGTGCTTCTGCTATCATCTCGACTCCCCCTCCAGACTTTTCCGATTTCAGGACATGATCTCCATCATTCTGGCCATCACATTCCTCATTTTCTCGTACAACGAGATGATGCCACGTGTCAGCTACATCAAAGCGATGGACATCTACTTGGGAGTCTGTTTCATGATTGTTTTCTTGTCACTGATCAAACTGGCCCTCGTGAAGTACATGCGACAGAAGATCATGTTGACGTGAGCGAGAATCGCGAAGACGTGCCGGAACTCCATTTCGTTTCAGAAGCGACAGCGGGAGCTCGCTGCGAGAAATGTCACAGATGTCAACGAGACAGCGGCTCAGAGCGAGAAAGACGTCGAGTATGAACTTCCGGAGCAACTCTGCAGCAGGAAGCGCGACGGCTCGTGACGTGGCAGACGAGCAGACTCAGATGATGTTGACGGTTCCGAACGGAGAGGATAAGGAGTCCAACAACAACAGTGAGTCTCGTCGAATGAGTACCATCGAGTCACGTGAAACCCTTCCAGAATCGCACATCTCCGACATGCTCGAGATCCGAATCACTCAGCGGACGATGCACCGATTCCACTGGATCTCGCAGATGCTTTTCTTCTTCGGATTCGTCATATTTTGTCTGTTCTACTTTCTGATCTACCCGAATTTGCACATCGTGAGCGTCGATCCGGCGTGCGACAAGAACTTGGCCGAGTGGTTCGCCGAGATTCTCTAGACTTCGACCGACTGGAGGAAACGTCACACGGGTCTCTTCTCCCAGTCTTCTTTTCAAAAAACGTCTTTATCGATAAAACTTTTTTTATCTCTTTCTCATTTCTAATTTACATTTTTTTGTCTCTATAAAATCGGGATTTAGAGTCGTTTCACCTCTCTTGAACAGGGCGAGAACTGAAAAATGTCACTCGGAAAAGGCGGAGATTGTTCGGGATGTGGGGGGATTGGGAAGTAAGAGTGTAAAAGAACAAGGAGCAACGGTTTACAGCTTGAGGGGGGAGACTTGAGGGAGAGCGGAATGTCACCCGTACGTGAATGTGAAAGTACTCATCTACTTATTGAAGGAGGGGAGGGAGAGTAAGAACGGGTAGAAGGATCTAGTGACGACCGTCGAGAGCATCCAGGTACTTGTAGTCGATGAGACGAGGGATCAGAGTGTGTCTGGAAAGAGCGGGGACACTTCGAGAAGGGCACAAGGATCCTGCTTACCGAATCGGCAGGAAGAAGAAGCAGACGATCGGGAAGACCATTTCGATGAACGGGTACGGAGAGAAACCGAATGCGCACAGGATGATGAGCTGGAGCAGTTGGCAGGCGGTGAACAAGTGCACTTTCCTCTGCGGGACCTTTCGGATGTAGTGAGTCGGCGGGTACGCTTGCTGCAATCGGAGTGAGATGGTTTTGAGATGACAGGGGCGGTTGTTTTACCTGTTCGGTGATGAGAAGGAGCAGCCGTTCGAACATCTCATTGCCCGACAGCGAAGTGAGAGCCATGTAGAGAAAGAGACCGTGGAGGACGGAAGTGGGGATGAGTTGGAGGGGGTACGGGATCAGGAAGAACATCGAGACGAGGATCATGATGTGGGCGATGAGCGACGCGAGGCGGGTCTCACGCACGTTCATTATCCTGAAAGGCTCGAGGGGTACGGAAGGTGAAGAGGGGAAGAGCTTACACTTCGTGCACATGTCCCTGAGAGACTCTTTCCTCGACGTCCGCCAGAGCTCGGAGATGGAGCGGCGAGTGAGGAAGGGCGCCGTGCATCCACGGAAGACCGAACACCGACAGGAACATATTCAGAAGGGCTACGATGAACAGATCCATGTTGTGAGAAGTGCCCTTTTTGAGTCTGAAAACAGCGAGTTGTCGGTCTGGAAAAGACGACTGGCGACTCACTTGTTCTGGGTGTTATTGACAATGGCAGAAGTGATGTTTTGGTCTATGAAGAAGAGGAAGGAGAGCGAGAATCCGAGAAGGAGGCACACAAAGTATCCGGAAGGAGGCAGCGAGAAGATGTCGGCCATCTGCAGGAGCGGGAACTCGAAACGGAGGTTGAATCTGTCTTCTGGAACGGTGAATAATGAACAACGTCAACTTGAGGAAACGAACTCTCAATGTCCGAGAAAGCGTAGGATCCAGTGAACGACATGATGAGGACCGAGGCGGGGAGAGCGTAATCGGCGAGCCACTCGCGTCTCGATCTCGTCAAATAGGGCGTTTTTCGGAAGTTGTACAAGAAGAGGCCCAGCCAGAGAGTGCCGAACATGAGAAGCATGTAGAGGATGGAGGTGTCTCTTCTGCAGAGACTGCCCGTCTCTCCCACACTCATGCTGCTCGTGATGTTGCCGACGATGCTGTCTGTGTTCGTCGTCCCGTTCCGGAATGCGTCCAGTGCCGTCCTCGCCGCTTTCATTGATATCGATGACGTGTCACAATCGTTGTAGTTCTTCTTGAAACCTGAATACCATTCCATTCGCTTCAGTTGGGTTCTTCGCTCAATAGACTCACTGTTATGGATAGCCCGTATTGATTCGACCGTAAATGCGATGGCGATGAAAAGAGAGAACATCTCCTCGGCGGACCTCGTCGCGAACTTCATCAGACTGCACAACTCGGTCGCCGAGTAGAGAATCAGAAACAGTTGACAGAATATCCCGACACACGCGTACATTGCCAGAAAGTCGTAGCCGAGCTCTTGCGATATTTTGTATATCACTTTGATGTAAATGGCTAAGGGTACTGTTGTGAGTAGGATAATCATGGGCTGGCCGCCGAACAGAGAGAAGAAAATGCCTCCGATTGCCTGAGCGATGATCACTTTTCGAACATCTGAAACGGGATTCAGAAGGTCAGAAGGATTGAATCAAGACGCTCACTGATGGCTCCTTTCGTGTTGTCATCGTTGAGAACTCCGAAAGCGATCGCGGGAAGAAGACATGCAAAGTACAAGAAGACGACGGTGGAGAACAGCTTCTGAACCGTTTTGTGTCCCCGAATTCCATCGAGATAGTCCGATGGATAGATGGCGAGACGTCTCTGGAACTCTTCTTTCAGCCCTCGGAACGGGTACCATGCGTCGGGTCCGAACTGAAAAACAAAACGAGTTCGAGTGGGATGTGAATGGATGCTCGTACAATCTGCTCCTTGGCGTGGCTCAAATGGATCGAAGACTTCCGTTCCCTCCACTGATTCTGGTCCATCGCCAGTTCTTTCGCCGCCGACAGGAGAGTGGATCTGAACTGCTCGACACTCTGTGCCATCACGAGTCTCTGTCGGATCTCCATATCTGCGAAGAGCGTGGCGAATGTCCGAGTCGTTTCGAGAGCAGTCTTGGTGCCTTTCGCGCGGCTCGGTGCTATCACGATGATGATGAATCGCAGGTCCTGCATGGTTCTGCCCAAGTTCGTCGGATGCGAGAGACGCGCGATGGCCACGTGACGATGTTGGACGGTGTTGAGCATGCATCTGGAATGCGCACCCATTCAACACGTCCCCTCATTGCCCTTTCCATTCCCTTCCGTCTTTTCCCCGCTACCCATATTGCTAATGCATTGCAAAATCAAATAAGAGAAAAGAGTTTCTTCTCACAGTGGTAAGGGGAGAAGGGAGTCCATGAAAGAGAAAATGGAATGGACGGAAGAAAAAAAAAGACTCGGAAACGAAACGAGGAAGACGGGCCTTCATCTTCATCAATTTCGGCGGCCCTCTTCTTCGTTTCCGAAAAGACTTCCTTCTTCTTTTTTCCTCTCTCTCTCTCTTTCTGTGTGTCTCGAGAAGGAGAAGAGCAAGAGAAAATTAATTGGAAATGTACTAAAGTGTACACGACTGGTAGATCGCGAGGGACTAGAAATCCCCCAGGAAAATGTCTCGAGGCCGCCACTCACAATGCGCAGATCCACGTCTGATCGTAATCGAAACTTCCGCCGACAGATCCAGTTGTGCAGATGGATTGCACGGTTCTCGAGAGGATGTGAACTGAAAAGTCATCATGAAGACGTGACGAAAAGAGTGTCTCTTCTCGTCCGAGACAGTCCTTACATTGATTGCCGGCGTCCTGCGTGAAGAGCACGCTCCGCACCTGCTCGCTGGTGAACTCTGGCTCCTGGATGTCCATCTCGTGAATGATCCTGCAATCAATCCATCTGTTTTCCTCTCTCTCTCTCTCCGTTCTTGTCCGTTCCGCTTCCCGAATGATAATCCCCCGAAACACACACACGATCATCATCATCTTTCTTCTCTCTCTTTCTGCCCAGAAAAGCGCACACTTCCTCTCCATTGCTTCCAAAACAACAACAATTCGGGTCGGCCCGGAGGCACGAGAACGAAAGAACGAGCCAGATGAAAATAATTTGTAATTCTTATTCTTTTCTGTTTGTGCGTGTTTCAGAATCACCAAACAACGCGAGAATTCCAATTTGGCTCCAGGTTGTGCCCTCTGTTGCTCCGGCTCGGCGAGCCCTTCGACGGGGGGAGCAGCCAGCGGCTCCTCGATCATTTCACTCCATCTCCGCCATTAATTATTCATCACCAAAACCAACACAAACTCTCGCCGCCGCCGCCGCGAAGGAAGGAGAGACCAACTCCATTTTCATATCCTTTCATTCTCCTCCCATCAAACTCAGACTTATGCTCATATGTGGGAGGGGTGGTGGAGGATGCCGATGACAAAACATGCGTCTTTGGCTCACTCTCCGACGGGCTCGCCGAGGAGCAAAGGATCCCATGAAGAGAGGAGGAGAAGAGAACTCACTTGGCAAAAATCTCTTCGAGACTCGTCTCCTGAAGATCGAGAAGGAGTACCGCCTGCAAAAACAACCACTTTCTTTCCTCTCCGGGCCGTTTTCGTCCCCATTTCAGCTTTCCGTCTATTGACAGACATAAAGTTGAGACAATGAGAACAAAGCAGAGACCAAAAATAGAGTGCCCTTTGCTTCTCGAGTCTAATGACCGAGCGACCAATCCGAGCGTCCCGGATCTCAAACCCACCTTGTTCAGCAAATGGTCAATGTCCATGGTGGCTCGGATCTCGGAGCCAAAGTCCTTCATCGGGATCTTCTCGTGCTTCGCGTACATCAACGTCACGTTATCGTACTCATCTGCAACCAACAACAATCATAGAGACTTTCCTCCAGTTCTCGCACACAATACGTTTCCCCGCGGCCTCATCTGGGCTCTTCAATCAACCGAAATTGGTCTTCTTCCGCGGCTCTTCCTTCCTCCCGTCCCGGATTGGGGGAAAGAGAAACTGGGACGAGGCGAAGAGGGGGCCAAACTTTTTCATGCGGGTCTCGGGCGGACAAACTAGGTCCCGCCGCTCTGGGCTACCCAATAAAATTGTATGAGATTGCGCGCCCTCACGCTTCGGCGCCAAAACAAGAGACCCTGGAGACGAGAGAAAACGAGACAATTTCCTTCTTTTTTCTGGTAACCAGACAAAGTCCATACTTCCCGCATTGCTCCAGCTCAGCGTGTCCAGAGGCGGCGTGTCACTGTCAAAGTCGCGGTCTTCGGCGAGCATCGGCTGAGAGCCGTACTGCGAGAGCGTCCTGCTCGGCGAGCCACCACGTGGCGATCCGCAAGCACTTGATCTCCGAGTCTTGGCTTCCTCCTGCTGTAGAGACTTCATCGAGAGCCAAGAGACCCTCTTCGTGAGCATCTTCGCTTTGTCCGGCGGCAGAGGAATAGTACTTGAGGGTCCGCCGGACATGTTGATGGGAACGACTCCCCCGCCGCTGCCGCTGCCACCTCCTCCGGAGCTCGTTCCGCTCGTCATTGTCACCTTTTGGGCTTCGAATTGCAGAGTAGGCTGGCTGGCTCGTCGTTCGAACGTCTTCAACGGACGGAATCCGATAGCAGGTGCTCCGGTCTGGACCGACTTCCTTCTCGTCCCGACCGGACTCAGATGCAGCGAGAACGTCGGAGGCGGGGGAACCTTGTCGTCTTCTTCTCCGCTGGCTTGAGTACAAGGAGGACAGGAAGCCACCGAGTTCCCGGAAACATTCGAGATTCTCCGCTGCTCGGGGACGTACAAGAGAGTGTGGGAAGTTCTGCGGGCCATTACCCGTTGTCTCGGGTCGGGTTTCTTGATGTAGATGCCGCCCTGGACGCCGCCCTCGTCGCCATTCTTGGGCAGCAGTGGGTACTCTTCCGAGATTCCCGAGCTGCAGCTGGCGAAGTCAAGCGGTGTGCGGTACGAGTCGACGTCCGATCCTTTACGGACACTGCCATTCGACACGAACACCTTCACATTGGTGGCATTCATCAGAAAATGGAGTGATACGTGGAATAAAACGGTAGAGAGAGTGGGGACGGATCGTCTCGGAAGGGGGGAGCCGTCCGTGATGGACTGGCCTAGGGGCACTTCTTCTGGTGGGCGGGGCCAGAAGGGAGAAGGAGCTCCGCGGCGCCGCAGCAGCAGCAGCAGCAGCACAAACCACTTTTAGATTCTTCTCCGCGTCCTTCGCCTCCCTCCGCTCTCTTCTTCTGCCTGCCCCTTTTTTACTTCGTGCCCATTCCATTCACTACTCAGTCGACTCGTTGACGACAAGAAGAAGAAGAAGAAGAAGAAGAGAAGAAGGAAAAGAAGAAGAAGAAGGGACCCTTCTCAGCCGCATATTATGGGATTGATGAATCCGATTTCGGGACGGCATCGCTTCTCAACCACTCGGAGCCCCGTTTTTTGGTGCCTTCTGATGTGGGAAACGGCGTTATTGGCAGTTTTTCTTCGCGTTTTGAAGTGTGGAACCAGCAAGTACAGAGAGCGGGCGCACAAGTGGAACTCTCGAAAAGCGAGATGTGGTTCTGGGATAAACGGAAAACATCTCGAAGAATCCATTCGAAACGGCAGATCTCTGGCGACACGCGGAGCTCAGAAACGCGACGGAGGCGCTGGAATTAGATCGCCTACGCGCCTTCTCGTTTCTAATCTACTCGCAATCCGAAATAGCCGCTTTTCCCGCCCGAGAGAGGCTCTTCCTCATCCTCCTCGTTTTTCATAATCTCAGATGTTTTGTGGAGCACGCTACTCGAAACTCAAGAGTTCAAAGAGCCGCTTTCCCCCCGCGGGGCACAATCTGTCGCAACCAATTCGATTACCGGAAGAAGAAGAAGAAGAAGAAGAAGAAGAAAACGCAGCGACGCATCCTTTTCATTCTTCTCTTTTTTCTTCTTTTCTTGAAGACGTCGCATGAAGAAGAAAGCGTCAGTTTCATAAGTTGAAGTGAACGCAAATTCCGTTTGCTCTGTTTTGCGACGTCTCCTGTCATCAGAAGAAGAAGGAGCTCCTCGCGACGTCTTCAGAGCATCGTTTTCGCGCCGAAATTCAATTTGCGATGACACGCGCTTCTCTTTCTCCTCCCTCCCTCTCTTTCTTCTGGGACCCCGAGAGAAGAATGACTCTCTTCTTCCTCTCATATCTCATGAAAGTGTCATGAGCACAAGAAGTGAGCTGCTGCTGCTGCTGCTGAGCTCTCAGGCGCCCCCGGTCGTGGAGCATGTTTTCAAAAATACGTGGACCCGTCGAGAAGGGGGGACACCACGAATAAAAAATTGGAGACAAAGAAAAAGCAGAACAGGAAAGGCAAGACGGAAGAAAGGTTGGGGTCTCCGGAGCTCCAATTTGGTGGATGGAGCCCACGGAATCATGCATTTTTGGACAGGGGGTGCGTTCTTTTCAGATTCCACAGGTGAAATTCATGGAGAAACGAATATGAAACAGGTTTTGGCTCACCGTCATCGTCCTCGAACTCGTGCACCGAATCGTCGTCGATCATGTAGACGTGGCTGGCGCGGCGCTCCTCGTTGTGATGGCTTTCCAGAGAGTGAATCGTCGCCGACGTGCACGACTGATGCATCTCACTCGTCGACTTGGGCCTTCTGAAGTGACACCGCCGCGGCGTGTTCGCTCCAGAAGCCACAGTCGCTTCGGAGTTCGCCGACCCGCTCGCGTCCGAGTCGTGCCGCCGTCGAGAACGATGTGCTCCTCCATTGTTCACCTGCCCGCTGCTGCTCCCTCCGTTTGTGAGTACGATCCCTCCCGGAGTCCGGGTGCCGACCGGCTTCACTGTGAACACTCTCGATCGGCTCGGCACCTCTCGCTCCAGACTCGACTCGCTGGCAGTTTCGGTGGCGAACGAGGTCTCCGACGCGTACTTTCGCAGCTTCCGATCAATGATCGACTTGGCGCAGTTTGAGACGGGCGGAGCGCGGAAAGTGAGCGGAGCCGACGGGGGATCCGATCCTCCGAACGGGTCTGCGATGCTGTCCGAGTCCGGAGTCGTCATGATCGGGGCCGATTCAGTGGGACAGGGCAGTCATGGAGCACCGTTAGATATGGGTCTGAAGGTGGAAATCGAGAAAAGTTCAGGAGACAAGAAGAAGAAGAAGAAGAAACGCGAGAAAGGAGGAAGTAAAGGAAAGAATGGGCAAAAACAGTCTAAATGCAGATTTCTTTGGGATTACCGTGGCTCATCTGAAGAAGAGAAATCAATTTCCTTCTCGTTTCTTTTCGCTTCTTCCTTTTCCCACAAATCAACGGATCGCATTTACATAATCCATCGTTTTCCCGTTTCAGCGCCCAATCTCTTCTCCTCGCGATTCAATTATTTTTCGGCATACTGTAGCTGTATGCCGTTTGCTCCCCCGCCAGAAGCTAAAGAGCACACAGCTCGGGCTCGCCGAGCATCAAGATGCGAGGGTGGCGGACAACACGGGACGAGATGAGATGGAGGCCGAAGGAAGGCGGAGCAATTATAAATGTGAGGGTGGATGTGGGATGAAAAGAAGAAGAGAGGAAGCACGTAGTGATGGAAAACGCGAGAAACGAAACGTGAAATGTATTCGGATGCGCGGAGAATCTTGCACGGTTTTTGAGAAGACGCTGATAGGTGACGGAGCCGCGGACGGATCGAGTTACCACGGAAAGAGTCTTGAAAGAGCGAGAAGAACGCGGAGAGGTCTGATAAAAGATGAAACAGAGGGGAGTCAGAGGTCGCGAGACGTTTGAACTTTTTGCAATTAGCAGAAGAAAGGAGAAGACGAAGAAGGATGACGTGGTTCCGGAAGTTCGAAAAAAGAAGGAAACGCTTCAAGGGAGAGAGAGAGAGGAAGAGCTGATCTGACGACGATTGACATCGAAAAGGCTTCCGGACTCTTCCCCTTTTTTGCTCGTTCCACCCGTCCCTTATCTTCTCTCCGAAGTGCACCCCTCTTAAATCTCGGAGTTCGGCAGCAGCTGAGACCCTTTTTCAAAATGCATTGGCGCCACGGGAGCGCGGGAAACTTCGACTTCTTCCATTTTCTTTTCCATCGCTTCTTTTGAAATCCGGCACCAACAGATGCGCACCAAAATAAGATAAAAGAAGAAGAAGAAGAAGGAGAAGGAGAAGAAGGAACGGAGGATCGAGTGGTGGGAGGCGAGGGTGGCAAACAGCAAAATACGGACAGAAAGAAAACAGATATTGTTCATTCTTTTCTGCTTTTTCTTCTCTCCCTCCTTTCCGTGACTGGAACAATAGTGGTGGGACTACTGAAACTTGAAGAGAACCGCTTCTTCTGGGGATTCTTCTCTCCGGAGTACACACCTTCTTCTTCTTCTTCTTCCTCTTCTTTTCTGTTTTCTTCTTCTGGAGACCACCGCCTCGCGGAGAATAGCAACTAGGCGACTATTTTTGAAACCAGGCTATGGAAGAAGTACCGCGACGTCTTGACCAGAAGAAGACTTCTGATCCGTGGGGGCAACCTGTGACTCATCCGGTGGCTCTCGGGAAGAAATGAAGAGGAGGAGACGAGGAAAAGCAAAGCGTGTGCGCAGATTTCAGATGAGAAGAAAAAGAAGAAGAAGCGTGAAAACGGGGGGCTCGGGCAGAATAGAGAAACAGAATAAAGAGCATACGGAAGACACGGCCCGCCTGAATATTTACATTTGCCTAGAGTGAATGAAACCGAAACAGTGTGAGGAGGCCTCCTGAACGGAAGAAGGAGAAGAAGAGGCGACAAGAGCATCTTCTTCTCCTCCTTTTTTTCCACGGAAGCTCTGAAGATGATGGAGAAGGAAACGGAGAAGATGCTCTCCGAGCAAGATGAGGTGCGTGGGAGAAACGGATTGTTGCACAACACAGCCGACCGAAGAAGAAGAAGAAGAAGGAGAAGGAGAAGGAGACGACGACGTTGCAAATAATTGGATGTATGTGCGAAGCGGCCTTCTCCTCAAGAAGACACCGGTCTTCTCATCGTGCTTCAGAAGGCGTCACATTTACATCCACCTCTCTTGAACTCCTTCGCCTTCTTCTGCTTCGCTTTCAGATGCGCGCCGCCTTCAGTCTGTCAAATGAGACTGATTGACGGGTTACGAGCACGAGGCGGCGGAGGCGGCCTCTTCCTTTCCCGCGAACGAATGCGAAGAGAAAGAAGGAGGTGATATCGGAACGAGTGAGTCAGGGAGACTCTCTTCCTCCCATTCCAATGAATCTGATTGATGATCCGATCAAGTTCGGAAGTGCACTCAACTTTTCAAACCGTCCGGGAAGCCATTTTTCGGGGGCGAGAAGCGACAAATTAGCTCATGGGATACATAAATCTTTTCGCAAGAGGATGACACGAGAAAAAACCAAAGACTTGGTGTCATCCGGAAAAGAAAGACGAAGTCGAAATGAAGTGGCTCCGAGCGGCTCTCCGCGAAATATGTGCTCATATGTCGGGGGGCGCCAGCGTGGCGGCGGAGGCGAAATTCATCAGAAGTGTCCGGCATGTCCCAGAGGGAGCTGTCGAATCGGGAGGAGAAAGTGAAGGCCGGAGAGGGATTCCGACATGTTCTGTCTCATGTGACGACTCCGCAAAGGTGCCAGAAACCATAACTGGAGGAGGTCGGGCTTCACAGCTCGCCGAGCATTGCGAGGAGGTCATGGAGCAAAACAAAACGACGAGTAAAGAAAGAAGGAGGATGGGAGCGAAAGGCGGAGAGTGCGAACACATGTCGGAGTGGCACCGCCGAGAATCTACAAATGACTGAATCGTCGCCGCAGAGGCGCCCAGATGTGTTGAGAGCAAGCGATGGAGGAATGAGGCAGATATTGAAACAATCAATCGTCGAAAACTAATTGGTTGTCAGTGGAAAGGAGCAGTCATGAGGAGGATGATTGGCCGCGGGAGCAGCCTCGAGAGCCCATCGAAACAGTTGTGTGGGGGAGGCGGAGCGACGACGATTAGAGCCGATTTTTTATTGCGAAACGTTTACTTATTCTCTTTCCGTTTTGAAAAGACTTTTTGTCGGGACCCCAAAAAAAGTCTAGAGGTCCGCAGATTTCCTCTTTTTCTTCTTCTTCTTCTTTTCCTCCTCTGTCGCCCAATTGAATTGGCGAGGAGGGCGACCGACGGCGATTTCGCTTCTAACTTCGGACGACGAGATGGGGAGGAAAATTACTTGGAATCCGATCAAAGTACACAATGGAAAGGATAGAAAACGATGGAGAAGAAGACGGAGCAAATGATGAGAAGAGTCGGGTGAGGGACGCATGGAACAGGTGTAGCCTCGATTGAGGGCTCAATGAGCCCGCCGAGAGCAGCCTGCAGAATCGAATGGAAACACGTATTACTGCTGATTCGGGGTGACAGATTCCGAAGCAAGGGCGTGGTTGTTCCGGGAGGGTTCCGTGGACCCCAGAGCAGCCCTTCTTCTTCTTCTTCTTCTTCTGCCATGCACATATTCAACAAGTTTTCGGTGGGAAAATAAGGAGAAGAAGGAATGGAAGAAGAGTTTTTTTCAGTTCTCAAACTATTTCTTATGACCTCTGGGACGGCTCCGAGAAATTCAAAGTGCGCGAAAAGTACGGTAGAATCGGTTCGAGTCTCTTCTCAAAAACGAGCTGAAGAATGAAACAAAAGTGTCGGCGGGAGGTTTCTCGATTCCTAGAGGATTCCCATCACGACGGAGTGTCATATTTCGCGAAGCGAGAATCGAAAATACGTGCCGAATCGGAAATGTTCTCCGCCTCCGGGCGGTCCGTCGCAGGACACTGAAACATTTTCGCCTCACCGCCACTACTACCACTATCCGAGCTACAATTAAAAACGAGATGAGCAATGAAAAGGAGAAGAAGAAGAAGAAACGGGAGCGGCATGAAGAGCTATAAAATGAAATGACGTGCGGAAGCGGGGCGGGGATAGGCTGCGAAAACTTGCACCCGTCCCGGCGAGCCGCCGCCGAAATTAAACTTCCGCCCCACGACTCATCATCATCATCATCTCCACCCTCATCTTCATCATCATCACATGTCGATCGGCAACAAAAGTGTGTCAGGTGAGGAGTCTTCGATTCGAAAGAAAGCTAGATGTCGTGGCTGGAAGACGAAGAAGCCGTCGGAGGAGGAGGAGGTTCGCTGGTCGACGACCCCCAATTTGATATTTATTTTTGCTCCTTTCACCGAATTTTACGGCTCTCCTTCCTCTTCTTCTTCTTCTTGTGTCCCGTCTACAGGATATTATACCGACTATAAAACAAAGGGCGCGAAATTAATTTCCCTCTCTCCTGCTCGTTTTTTTTCTTCTTTTACTCCCCTTCTTCTTCTTCTTCTTCGTTTCTTCTTTTTTTTTTGTAAGAAGCAACGAGCGCTTCTTCTAATTCTCATCAGCTCGAAAGAAGGAATTGAGAAGGGAGAAACAAGGAAAAGCAGATGAAATATGGAGATGGGCTCTCTCTCTCTCTCTCTCTCTCTCTCGCGAGACACCGCGCGCTCTATCGAGACGAGTACGGTAGAGCGCGCTTGCGATGTGCTCGCAACTCGCGGAAATCGAGAGAAGACGTCAGTCAGTGTCTAAAAACTGACGTTATCGTCGGAGATGTTGTCAACGGACGGCGACGCCGAAAATTTGCATTTGTTCGGCGCCGCTTTCCTGCCTCTTCTCCGTCGTTCTTCTCCCCCCTGCTTTTCCTCCTTTTTGTGCTTTTCGCCTTATGTACAATGGCAAAAGAGGTCGCGTCGTCCCGTGGCGGAAAAATAGTGAAGAGCGGCGGTGGGAAGGATTTAGAATAAGTAGAAGAAGAAGAAGAAGACGAAGAAGACGAAGAAGACGAAGAGGGAAGACGAAACGAGGGGGTGAAGAAGAAGAAGAAGAAGTGAAACGGAAACACAACAAATCGAGAAAGAGGGAGAAACGATGGAACTCTCAATTATTCAAACACACTTTTTTGGTTTTAATGTCGAAAGTGGTCCAGAAAGAATGGCTCAGCCATGCGGAAAGGAAGTTGCAAGGACAAAGGTGGAAAGTAGGTCAAAGATTCCGGCAACGGAGCACGAGGAGCACGAGATTCCGATCTTCAGAGGGCAATTAATCTCCCTCGGTTTCTCAGTGCCACGTCATTTCAGAAAGAATCGAGGAGAGAGAGAGAGTTCGACGGCGATGGAGAGGGACCGAAAAAAGGAAGATGTTGGATCTTCGGAAGGACCGCGGACCTTTCGCTTCGGGCACCACAATCGAATTCGCGAAAAGAAAACGAAAAACGTTGCGGGTCTCACACCGAATATTGGATTACCCGTCGCCGAAAGACAAGATGACGATGCGATGAACTGTGTGATTCTGGCAGAATCTGCGTCTGTTTGTCCGCCAGGAAAGAGCACAAAATGGAGTTTGTCGCCTCGGGGCAACTCTTCTCTCTCTCTCTCTCTCTCTCTCTCTCACATTCTCGAGTGGTCCCAAGAACCCGTCACGAAGGAAGGAAGGAAGAGTTTTCTCCAGGTTATTAGTGTCTTCTATGTATGTGTGTGTGTATGTGGCCATGCTTCGTGTGGATGTGTCTATGTATGTGCGAGGATGTGTGTGTGTGCTCGCGGAGCCCGTCCGTGCCACGGGGATGCGCAAGTTCATCAAGAATGAAAGACGGCGGAAGGAAACGAAGAAAAAAGACGAAAGGCGTCGTAGGGAGGTCGGCACACGAAGGTTATTGAAAAAGCGCTAGGTGGCGAGTCTTCGAAGTGGGCAAAACATGGAAAAGAAGAAGAAGAAGTGGAAGGCGTCGGGGTACGGTAGGAGGGACTAGAAAACGTTGGTGGCCGATAACAATCGGTTCTAAGTTAGGTGCAGAACGTTCTTCGAATCCAGCTGGAGAACCAGTCACTGTAGACTCCTAGGTTTCAGACCGAGAAGAGGAAAGAAGAAGAAGCAGCGACTGCAAGTGACACCTCTCGCCATCCACATCTAGCGAACTCTTTCATAACTTTTCCACTATAAACACGAGGATTTCGTTTCGCCGCCTAGATGCAAAAAAAAACGTGCCGTGTCTGTTTTTGTGCCAAAAAAGTTAATTGGCTCCTTCTCTTTCGTGTGTCCGTTAAAAACACACACTTTCCGAGGAGAGGTCTCTCTCTTTCTCTCTCTCCGGGAAAGAAAAAAGAGTCTCGGATTTAGCCGCTTGAAGGGAGCGAGGGAGGAGCCCATTGAACATCGGGAAGGACCGAGAGAGGCTCTGCTGAATTTGAATATGATTAGCATAATTAGATAAATGATTGGTCAGGAGATGTGGGAGGAGCAGGAGCAGAAAGAAGTAGAAGAAGAAGAAGAAGCAAAAGAAGAAGCAGACACGCCAATTTGTTTACATGGGCACCGGGGAAAACAAGGATTCTGAAACATTCCCGGAGCGAGAGCAAATTGGCTTTCGGATGGTTTCGTGTACGACTTTGGATGCGTCGGGAATTAAAAGATCGACGCGAAATGGGAAGGTTGGCTGGATCTGATCACAACAAGAAAGAAGGTGATGTCATTTCAGAAGAGCAGAGTATGGAGGTGGAGCCATTGAGGGGGATGGGGGTCTTGGAGGGAGCAAAGCCTTCCGTTGCGATTCAAACGATCGACCTTTTAGAGATGCCAGGTATCACAGGAATGAGTCTGCTTCCTTGTATGAACTTCAGTTGAATACCTCTCGGATCGATTCTTTCAGACTGTACAAAAAAAACACGGTTTACGATGAATCTTAATGATGGATATCACTGCAACCTGAATATCTCATCACGAACAACAGTCCCGATACCCTGAATTTTCAGAAAACTGTCTCGTTTCTCTTGTCTCTTTACTCCTTTTCCAAAGTCATCCCGAGTTCCCCTGACATCTGAAGTGAGAAAGAAGCAACTCACCGATACCGTCGTCGTCGTCAGTCATGTAGCGAGTGTCGTCGATGCAAGACTCTGGCTCCGATCCCATCGAGGCGACCGAAGGCGAGGACCGTCCGGAGAGACCCACGGGCACTCGCAGGAAACTGTGCTGCAGCGATCCGTGCGAGTCGCCATCTTCGTCTGAAAATCGATGACATTGTCTCCCTACGCAACCTTCCGCTTCCTTCTCTCCGTTTTTTTTCAAAACTTTCGGCCTGGGAACTCTTACGAAACCAGAGCGAGGCGATCCGGTTTCAAAACACCTTCTCCTTCGGCCGCCGTTTCTCCATTTCTTTTCATCCACAACCTACGGTATGCCTCCCCCGATATATCAGATTTCGTCGGGAGGGAATCTAGGTGTCGCGCCAAAACACCCCGTTCCGACGTGGTACTACCTTCTTCTTATTGCCCGAGTAGCCCCGTCATTCGGGGGGCCGTCCGTCCGTCCGTCCGTCCGTCAGTACAGGGTGTATGACAAGCAAATATTTTGCCGACACACAGACTTTTCGCTTCTTCCCTTCACTTCTCCACTACTACCTGCCACAGCTGCTGGAGAAAATTGAGAGACGGGGAGTCGAGAGAAGAAGAAGAAGAAGAAGAGAAAGAGATTCTCGAAGCGAAAAGAGGCGGAGAGCCGAGACTAAACAAGTGTTTTGACACCACGCAGTATTGATTGATTGGAATTTGATTGGCACTGTGAGTGGCGAGAGAATTCAAATGATCAAAGAGTACGAAGAGGTGCGCGCACCGTTGTTGTTGCGGGGCCGGAGTCTGCGGCGGCCGCCCCGTCGTCCCGGACGCATCTCGGGCAGCGTCTCCGTCCTGCGCAGACCGTTCGCGTCCTTTCCGTCCTCTTTCATGCTCTGCCATCTGACGACCGGACGTCTCACGTGTCGTTCTTCGTACAGATCGTCCAGCGGCTCCGGAGAACTCTCCGTCATTTCTGAGCATTAGGGCAAGTTACAAAAGGATACGCATCGAGAGAGTCGTCGGTAGAAAAGAAAAGAAGTTGAAAAAAACACATGAAATGGTTTCGTCATCCTCCGTGACGACGGGGCCCGGCTGGCCGGCACCCGGGAGAGGAGGTACACGGGTCTCGATGTCTCCGCCTCTGGGCTCGCGGAGCTCTCTGTGTGCATTCTTGCGGCTCCCCGCGAGAAGAGAAGAGAGATGGGACCACCGACAAGACATTTTTTCGAGATGAAGACAGAGAGAGAGACTCGGATCACGGGGAGTGGAGGAAAAGATGACGAAGAAGAAAAAGAGGAGCTGTACTGATTTACGAGGTACACGAAGGGTGGAACAGGTGGATGATCCGGCGGTTTATTGAGCCATGAAGAGCAAGAGAGGGGAGGGAATCTGGAATGCTCGACCGAGAAGAAGCGGCAGGAAACGATGCGGGAACTTCAAAACTCGGGCTTTCTTGTCGAGTTTGGACGAGAGGAACGGAAGCCAAAATGATGAATTCGATCAAGTTGGGAGTGGGAAAAGGATTCAACAATGGGAGGTTTTTCGAATTCTCGGTGAACTATGAAAGAGATTTGAGACGGAAAGTTTGCATTCGCAGCATCGACTTGGACTTTCGAATAAAGAAGAAAAGGAAAAGGAAGAACACTGGTGCATCACTCAAATCTGAAGATATGGAGATTGATTGCGCCAGCTTACAAGAACTATGCAGTTTTGCAGGAATTATGCGCGTTTGCAGACATCTGAGAGGGCAATTCGACGAAGAAAAGAAAATCTGAGCTGACGATTCGACGAAGAAAAGGATTCAGAATCACTGTGAAGGCCCTATTTAGAAGTTGGAATCGAGATGAGAAACCGAAGAGGGGTGTGGGTGTGGGAAACTCGAATACAGGAGGGAAGGCGGTTTGTGGGAGTGGAGAAGTTCAGACAACATGTTGGGGAGAGGAGGAGAAGGAGGCTGCTCTGATCCCGTGGGACGACGTGCCTTCGGGGCATCAATCCTCGCTCCCAGCCAAGTTGGAAATGACGACGAAATCGGGTTGGAAGAGAGAAAACGGAGGACGAGGAGTGTCACAGGAGCGACAAGAAGCAACTATTGACCGAGTTACCGGGAGACCCTCCTCTTACAATGACCCATTTCGGCCGGAAAGGTTGTCTTCAGTTCAGGCTCAAAAGAGCTCGGCCACGTGTGTGTTTTCTAGTCCGCCGTTTCTGAATGCTCACGAGAACCAATTTACAGAAAAAGCGAAGAAACAAGATGAAAGGCGAAAGGTACGCGTAATGTCAATGGAATAAAAGAGGCAGGAGGCGAAATGACATATTGGCTCTGTGTTTCTCTCCCGGAGAGTCCGCCCCAAGAGTCATTATTTATAACCAGTGAGTCCGCCGGTCCGTAATATGTTTTCATATTCCGCCGCCGAAGAATGTCGTCGTCGTCGTCGGAGCGCGAGTAAAAGAAAAAAGAACATAATGGGAGGTGGAGAGAGTGCACCGGACGAGGTCGCAAGTTCGTTCCCAAATCGAGAGTCCCTTTTCTCCGTCCGTATCGTGTTTCCTCTTGTTTCCTTCCTTCTTCCCCCCAGTCCACTTCTGATCAAAAAACGACGATACTCACGCGGAGAGTGCAGATTGAAGTGGGCGTGCGAAGGGATCGGCGAGTTCGAGCGAGTTATCTCGATGGGTGGCACTGTTCCGTTGTAGGTCTGGAAAAAATGTTTTGGCTCGGGGTATCTGGATTCCAGACAGGATTAGGGTGACTTTCGGCGAGACGGAGGGAGCGCTTCCTGCTCCAGCTAATCAAAGAAGAAAATCAGGATTTCCTATCTTCCAAGAATCTCAATAACAAACGGGAAATCAGGAAATTCGGAGTGATATCACTGGGGGACTAGAAAACTCCCATCACCATCTAGTCCCTCCCACCGAGAAGATGAGTTCTCTCAAGGCGGCCAGATGTTTCTAGTCCCTCCTGGACTCACCATGACATTGTTCGGCTCGCCGCAGACGCTTTCCCAATCGGAATTGAGAGACGCGGTCTCTTCCATAAACGATGGAAGCAACGGAGACGACGGTGGCTGGAAGAGAGGAATGTTCTGAAAAAAGCGACGACGAGGATCTTCTGCTTCTGCTTCTGCTTCTTCTTGTTCCCGCCTGACACTGATTGTGTTATTCGAGAGTGAGTGTGTGCGGGCAGCGAGAACGGAGGAAACGAAGCAATTTTGCGGTTTCGAGGAAAAATAAACATGTGGAAACATGATAAAGACACTTTTTGGGAGAAAGGGAAATGAGAGAAAAGAAGAGGAAGAAGAAGAAAAGGATGAAAGAATCAAGTGGGGGGAAAGAGGCGAGACAAATGCAATTAGCACCCTCGATATGACAATTGGCTCGTCGAGAGCTCCGCCACAAAAACTTCTCCTCGGCTTTTCGTGTTGGAGTCCGGGCGAGAAATCAATTAAAAACAGGCACATGTCAGATGATGGAACGAAAACGACGAGGAGGAGGAGGAAGAGGAGGCGCCGATCAAAACAAAGAGCAACACGAAATTTCGTTGTGTTGCTCTTCGCCCCTTCCGCTGTTTCCAGGTCAATATTTCAGCGGATGACGTGGCAATAGATCACCGTCTTGACATGAAATATGAATGAGCGGCAGGAATGGGGCGCAAGAGCATTTTGGCTCCGAACAAGAGTGGAGAGATCACAGAGCAGCCGGGTTTTGTGACGTGGCACCCGGCGAGGAGCAAAGAAATCAATCTTTGCAAAGGAAAAGTGCTCGAATTTCGGAAGGAGGAGGAGAAGGAGGTGCTCCTGCAAAAACGAAAAAGATCCCACGAATTCGTGGATTTGTGTCCGGTGGATGGGAAGACAATTGAGGTTCCACGTCATCAGCGACGACGAAAACAGAAGAACGCGATCGAGGAAGACGGAGAAGAAGAAAGAGGGGAGACACGGAGTGGAAGAAGAGCTCCTCTCACCTGCCCCCGGCTATCGGATTTCCTAACCACAATCCGTGAGGCTTCTAGTTTTTGTACCTACTCGTTTGACGAACGAGTTGTCGAGAAAGCGACAAGATTCCGATTCGCAGGGAGCGCGAAGGGAAGCGGTCATCTTTGATTGTACTTGCACGTTTCAATGCACACCGGATGGAAAGTGTTCGCGGACAGTTGTAAAGAGGGACTAGAAAACCATCATGGCCGAGTTTCGAGTCCCAGGGCGCCTTTGATGGAATCACTCGGCCACAAGAGTTTTCTAGTCCCCCTTCTAACTACAGTATGCCAGAAAAAGTGTTAGGACCAAAAGCGCGTCTTCTTCCGATTCGATCAAGCAAAAAAGAGGGGGAGAGAAGGAGACGTGAGATACCTAATAAAAGAGACGAGTCGGATTGCATTGGCTCTCGCAAAAAAGTAGTAAATCTTGTCCTCTTTGGTGTGTGTGTGTCGGTGATGGTCCGAAGCGGCGGAGAATGGAGAGAACACTTCCCGTCGCTACTTCCGTTTCTCTCTTGCTCCCCCCTCCGCGCTCCTTTCTCTGGGGTGTATTTAACACAACGACACGATACAATAAACAAATGGGTCCACATATTCTGGAGAAAGACGGATTCTGGAAGAAGGACACGAAGGAGAAGAAGAAGAAGAAGAAGAAAGTTGACGTCGTCTAATCGCGGAGTGCTCGTTGCCTCGTTAATTTGGTGTCTGATCCGCCGTGTCGTCGTCGTTTTGCCGAAGATGTATTTGTCAGTGAATCACTCCGTCAAAGGGTATTTGGGCGAGTCAGAGCGCAGCGACAAAAAACAGGGACTTCGTGCGGAGAATGGGGCAGCAAGACGCAAAAACAAACAATTTCCAATTCATACAAGCCATTTCTCAACTCTCGTGGCGGCATTAGAGATCATTACAACCCGTCTCTTCAGCCATTCTTCCTCGCTTTCTTCCTCTTTCGGTTAATTTCGGAAGGTCTGAAAGTGTCGTTGAGGCGGGAAGGTCGATGAGATGTTCGTGGTGGTTTTTGAGAGAATCGGAGGACAAGAGGATGTGAGTAAGTGGATGAGAGGGAGCGAGGAGTATCTTCCGGTCAGAAAATGTGAATATTTTATGAGATGGGGTGGGAGAATTGATGGAAATTCCTGAAAGATTCCGGAAGAAAGAAGGCCTTGTGATATTGGAAGGGGGAGCAACGTGCTCCGCGTGCAGAAAAGGGCTACAGTAACCGGAGCGGATTGGAGTGATGATTCAAAAGTAAACGGACTGAAGTGGTGATGGGAGAGACAAAGAAAGTTATGCCGCTAGAATAGTCTAGGCGAACGAGACGAGGAGCAGGAGACTTTGGCTTTTGAACTCTCCATCTCTCTCTCTCTTCTTCTGTTTTCTGAAAGATTCCCACGACTACACGGGGATTTGTTGAAGAGAAGTCGGTGTACTTCTCCACTTCTCCTCCAGACACGAAACGAGTCGAAAGTTTGGAGATCTCCGGTGTCGCGGTCTACCAGAGCCACAAGACGAAGGAGAAGAAAAGGGAGAAGATGTTATGTGCGTGTGGTGCTCACGAGGGGAGGATAAAACAATTGGGGGGGGGGGGGGCGAAGAAGAAGAAGGAGAAGGAGATGTGGTTGCGGACGACGAGGTGTGTGTTGTCTCCCAAAATGAAGAAGACGAAGAGGACCGAAAGAAGAGAAAGTTGAAGGAGAAGATGGGACCGCGGAGGCAAGAAGATTGCACATTTCTTTTTTGACTGGGCGCCTATTGGATAGCCCAATTGGCGTAAGTATACAACAAGAACAAGAGGGAGGGACAGTTTATTGCTGGGGGAGCGAGAAAAACACTTCGGGACTGGAGGAAAATGAAGAGATCTTTAGAGACTACAATATTAGAAGTGCACATAAAAGTATCATTTGCATGCGAAAACCTAAATATAGGAGGAACCTAGACACTACAAACTTGTTGTGTCACGCAGACACATAATTGATTGTTTTATCTGTTTTATATTTGATCTACCCGCGCCCGCCTACTCCTTGTTGTTGTTTACAAGGACTTCCCCTTTTCCCCTCTCGGGGGAACCTCACTTCTGTTCTCCGCCCCAGCCCCGCTCACCACCTCTACTATATTCCCGTGTTCTTCTATTGATCACATCCCACTAAAGAATACAACAACTGGCGATCAGGATTTGGAAACTATGAGCGACAGCGACATGATGAAAGCTTTCTTTGAGCAGCAAGCAGAACAGCAGATGGAGTTCTTCCGTCAGCAGCAACTGCAGTTCATGGAAGCAATGAAGTCGTCACTCGGAACCAAGACCCCGGACACGAACGCCTTGATCACGTCGGTGAGTAGTCGGATTGCTACTTTCCACTATGAACCGGAGGACGGCGAAACGTTCGAGAGATGGTTCAACCGCCACGAAGCAGTCATCAACGTGGACGGAAAGGACCTCGATGACGCGACGCAAGCACGCATCATCGTGGGAAAACTGGAGAACAAAGAAGCTGATCAGTTCCACAGCTTCATCTTGCCAAAGAAGTCGTCGGAATTGACGCTCAGCGAAACAGTAGACACACTGAAGAGACTCTTCAAGGAAGTCAAGTCGCTGGCACGTATCCGCTACGAACTGCTCACCACGAAGTTCGACGGCGGAGACCGGAAGGAGTACACGGCAACGCTCAGAAGACGGTTCAACGCCGCTAAGTGGGACCTCATGTCTGACAACCAAGCCGAGTGCCTTCTGTGGATTATCGGACAGAGCTCGTCCGAATGCGCCGATTTGCGAGTTCGCGCCCTTCGGGAAGTCGAAACGAATCCGGACATCAAGCTGATCGATCTTGCAGAATCAATCGATCAGGTCATGCTCCTTCGTGCCGACGCGAACTTCATGGGCAAAGCGGTCGACGTCCACGCTGTTCAGGAAAGGAGACACGGCAACCAGCAGGGACAGGAGTCGAAGAAAAAGTCACACAATTCTTCGTCTGCAACGTCCGCTGCGTCGTCTCCACCATCACCATGCCCAACGTGTGGTGGAAACCATTGGCGAAGGGAATGCAAGTTTCCTCAGTCGATCAGATGCAACAAGTGCAGCAAGACCGGACATCTCGCGAAGGTCTGTTCTCCCAGTAGCCAACTTACTCGGCAGAATCGCGCTGTGTTCATCGGACAATCGGTCGGGAATGGGCAGAATCGAATCTACACCAAAGTCATTATCAATGACAAACCGATTCGCATGCAGCTCGACACCGGAGCGGAAGTCACGCTTCTGAACGTCAAGGACTGGATGGCTCTGAAGCGACCATCACTTGCTCCTGCGACACTCAACCTTCGTTCAGCCAGCAACGAAGAAATCAAGGCCAAGGGACAATTCGAGTGCAAGTTTGTGCTGAATGGTCATCACGGCTCAGGTGTCTGTCACGTCACCAACACAGCCACGCTGCTCGGGATGGATTGGATCATGCAGGACACGACTCTGTACCGTCAGCTGCTACAATGCTCGGTAAACGTGGCCTCAACAATCCCTTCAAGCGTTCTCAACGCAACGCATCAGCAGCTGGAGCGTTCTCGCCTCATCAAGGAGAATGCTGCGAACCTGGAAGCTGAGCATCGGATCATCGCTAAGATTGAAGCTGAAGTCGTCGCGGAGCGGACCGCACTCGTCAGACAGCTGCCAATAACAGCGACAGAGATCCAGCAAGCTGGAAGATCGGATCCAGTCATTTCTGACGTCGTCAAGCACGTCAAATCAGGATCCTGGACCAAAGTGGACAAGTCATCGCCTCTTTGGTGCTTCTACAATCGACGAGAGTCGCTGTCGATCATCAACGACACTCTCATGTTCGGACATCGGATCGTGATTCCGATGGTCCACCGTCAACGCGTGCTTCTCACTCTCCACAAGGCTCATCCTGGTACGGAGCGCATGCAGAAGCTAGCTCGCAGCTTCGTATATTGGCCGTCCATCGACAAGGACATCGAGCGCCTCGCCCGAAACTGCCAATATTGTCAATCGGCGGCGAGGAATCCAATCAAGACTGCATTGGAACCTTGGCCGGCCGCATCGACACAGCTCGAACGCGTGCACATCGACTACGCCGGACCGATCAACGGCATCTACTATCTGGTGGTAATCGATGCGTTCTCGAAATGCACCTCTCGGGGTATCCGACATCTTCGTTCGCCGTTGTTCCATCCGCGGAGCAGTGGCCAGACCGAAAGACACGTCGACACTTTCAAGCGAGGTATGTTTAAACTGAGGAGGGGAGAGACGACGCAACAAGCTCGTCAAACATCCCTGATGGTTCATCGTTCGACGCCGTGCGCATCGACTTCGAACAAACCATCACCAGCACCAACACCGCCGCAATGGCAACGACCTGCCACGCCGCCGTCACCGGGATCAGTCGCATCATCGATGCCGTCACCATTCCCAGCACCGGCGCTGTCAGCGTCATCATCATCATCTCCGTCTTCGTCGTCATCGCCGACATCATCGGCAACTTGTGGCTTCGGGACAACAATGGGACAAGAACCGCCGACAACGTCACCTCCGAAGAGCGCGTCATCTCGTGGTTCTGGATCACCGACAGGACAGGCTCAATCGACCGGATTGGCTGTTGCTCCACCGGCGACTCCGCCGCCGCCGCCCCAACTTCGCAGATCGACAAGGACAACAAAGTCTTCGAAGCGTCTCGACATCGATCCGAGCAAGCCAAGTTACGCGTGAGGTTTATACTCAACAAGGGAGATGTTGTGTCACGCAGACACATAATTGATTGTTTTATCTGTTTTATATTTGATCTACCCGCGCCCGCCTACTCCTTGTTGTTGTTTACAAGGACTTCCCCTTTTCCCCTCTCGGGGGAACCTCACTTCTGTTCTCCGCCCCAGCCCCGCTCACCACCTCTACTATATTCCCGTGTTCTTCTATTGATCACATCCCAATAAAGAATACAACAAAACTGAAAAAAAAGTTGACTTGAGCGTTGAATCACAGCATGGATATCCTAGAAAGGCGATGCGACTGATGGGGGAAAGCACGCCTCGGGCTCCTTTCTAGGTCGAACCGTCACATGGAACGGGCCGGAGTGATGCCGAGAAGGAGGAGGCCTTCGAAGAGGACGTTACGGACGGCCGAGAAGAGCAGAAGACGTGGCACGGCGACGTCGTTCGGCTGATCTTTGACTCGCAACTGCTTTTGAACACTTCCGACGGCTGCTGCCACTTGGATGAGTTGCACAGTCAGCTGACACGCTTCGAGCTTCTCGGCACTCAGCTCTACTGCTTCTTCCAGATCGTTGAGCAGTCGAATCAGCCTTCTCACGTCGTCATTCATTTCGTAATCCGGAAACTTGTCGCAATTCTCGAGCAGTGGCATCAGATGCTGATTCTTCTCCTCGATCGATGATAAACGACTATGTTTCATCTTAAATGGAATTTAATTGCAAAAAAAAACAGGGAGGGATGAGTCACCTGAAGTGAGAGAGCATTGTTCTGATTCAGAGCGAACGCATTCTGAAAGGAGAACTCGTACTCTGAGTTGCGTGCTCTTTTCAGCTCATTGAAAATGACCGTGGAAAGAGAGAGAACGTTCGAGATCTCGTTTTCGACTTCCGGGTCCATGCAGAACGTCTTCGACGACTTCATGAACTGCAGAGCGAGCTCCCTTCCCTTCTCAATTATCTCTCCGACAGACTCCGTTCTTCCGTTTCTCGTTGACAATCCTCTCACTCTTCCGTACTGCACGTGCTCGATTTTTGCAGCCAGATCCACTTTTCCCATCTTTTCGAGAATCACTTTGAGCGCTTTGAAGTGCTGTCGTTGTGCACGGTCAACAACATACAGGTATCGATCGGCGTGAAACATCTCGTCTCTTTCGAGAATCGCCGCTATTTCACGAGTCAGATAGAGACTGGACATGTCGGATTTCCGAAGAATCGCGTAATTCACTCCGTCAACTTTCTTCTTCTCGCTCTCCGATTCTCGTAATCTCACAATGGTACGACCTTCCAGGTCCTCCGTGAAACCTTTGTCGATGAGTTCTTGCGCGCATTGATGCGCCTTCCGAACTTGGCTCGATTCACAGAGCCACTGGTCGAACTGAATGTGGAAGAGGCTGTAGAACTCGGAGAGATGTCGTCGCGAAATCTGGCTGATCTGCCGCCACAGTCGCATGTTCTCGTCGTCTTCCCATTTTTCGCTTCCTTCCATCACCGCTTTCTCCATCGAAACAAACGTCTCGTAGACCTTTTTCCGGAAGTCTTCATCGATTTTCATGTTCTTGTTGGCTACCACATAGCAGTCCGTCAGCTGCTTGATCTTTTCCACGTCGGAAAGCGAACTCCAATACTGATCTGATGGTCGCATTTGAGGCCAGAACGCGGCGATCATCGCAAATTGTGTGCCCCAGTCGCCCAGATAGTTGACCGATGTCACCTCGTTTCCCCTCACTCGATTCACCTGAAACCTTGCTGACTTGACGAGAACTGACGAAAAAAGGAGGTGAAACCTTGTCAACGTATCTTCCGATGAGTGTCGATCGCAGATTTCCAATGTGAAACTGCTTGGCGACGTTCGGCGAGGAGAAGTCGACGACGATTCGTTTTCCGGCACCTGACAACACAAAATTACCGACTTCAGGCGACAGAGCGAGAAGTTAAGCTCTTGATGACATGCATTGATTCGAGCCGGCTTTAATTGAACGCATACGAACCTGCTGCTCGGCACTTTTGCTCGACGAGTGCTCGGAAGGAGCCGGCTTGCCGGAGCCTGTGCAGCGTCTGGACGCACACCTCGCCGGTGCTCATCTGAAATGAGTTCTTGATGCGCCAGTTCGGTTTCCAGGGAGATATTCGAGAGAAGAGCAGTGACATTCACACAGAAGCGTTTCGTGAAAAGAGGACTCGTTTCTTGTCATAATTTATTTCGGGTCAAAAAGATACAGACATGATGTGGATGGGAAGAATACGAGAAAAGAAGAGAAAACGGAGGACAAAGGGACTCGTATCACATGAATGGAAATTATCAAGTTTCAGCAGAATGAGAAGGAAATCAGCTTTCGGAAAAATAAATGAAGATGAAGAAAAATGAACAGACATGTGAGAGGGGAAGTTATCAGGAAAACAGACGAGAAGCGACACATGTGTTTTTTCGTTTTTTTTTTTGGCGATCGAAATGTGAAATCCACGTGCTCTGCTATATTACAAACACAAAAAGAAAGGAGAAGAATTGGAAGAGAATCAGGCTTCGAGGAGATGCTCCTGATCTTCTTCCTCGTACTCGATGAGCTCAGAATCGCCGCCGCAGATGCACAGCCAGCAGCGGGCGCAGTTGGCGTGCGAGCTGAGGTTCGGAAGGATGTTCCGGCGGAACCAGGGGCCGACGAGCACGTCGTTGTAGATGAGGGTTCCGAGAATGAGCATGGCAAATCCGGAGAGCTGGAAGACAGATGATAAAGAAGAAGAAAGAGAAGCGGGAGGTATACCTGGATGGCGATGAACTGCTCTCCGAAGAGCGGGATGGAGACAACCCAGATAACGAGAGTACGAATGGAGTCGAGCACCATTCTGGTGGTAGCGGACAGTTCCTTAGTGACGGAGACTCCGGCAAAGTTGAAGAAAGCGATCGAGACGACAGTTCCAGACAGGGCTAGGGCAATCGTCGGCTCCTCCTTGATCTCCTGCCACGCGTAGAACACATCCTCCAGACGGCCCTCCGGATTGGTCGAGAAGGTCTTCGGCACGTGGATGTAGTAGAACGGAACCATCAGAATGGACAGGGTCACCATTCCGAAGAGTCCTTCCAATCCGACGGCAAACAGCGCCGGAACATCGTACTTGGTCAAATACTTCTGCTCGTACACCATCTGAATGGCCACGATGATCTGAGCCATGACGATCAGAAGGTTGCCGGTGATGATAGCGTTTTTGTCATCGAGCGGGTTGTCGTCGTAGTAGATGTCGGTAACTCCGACGATGACGAGTCCGAGCATGACGAACAGCATTCCGAACCACTTGAATGGCTTGATCTGTGCGTTCAGCATTCCGACGGAGAGAAGTCCGGTGAAGATGATGACGGCTCCGCGGAGCATTTGGAAGCTTGACGCGGTTGTCAGGTTGAGTCCGATATACATGATTGAGGTGCCAAGAATGTCACAGAGGGCCGGCGGGAAGAAAAGGAAGGGATTGAAAGGGGGAAGCGTCGGCTTTTCGTCGGTCGTGATCTCTGTGATGCTGCCGCTCTCACCTGGAAAGAAATAGCTTATTCAAAACATTCCTGATTGAATGACTCACCCTGGACATTGGCGCGATTCCACACGTATCTTTTGTATCCAAAGATGAGGAAGAAGACGACGAGGCACAGAAACTCTCCGAAGAACATGCACGTCGCCTGGAGGAACGGGTGGTTGAACGGAACGCCTTCTGCCTTGATGCTGTCGGCCCACTTGGCACAGATCGTGTTCAGCGATCCGGTGACCACCATCATCACGGAGATGATGACAGCAAACGCCACCATCTTCTGGAAGAATATCGATTGTGAGTGGCAGTGGAAAAGAGTTCGTGTAAATAAACAAGGAGTCAGGATGGAGAGGAGGGAAAACGAGGGGTAAAGAGAACGGAGACAGACAGAGAGGGTCACGATGCTGATGTTTTGATTGGGTTCGCTTTCTTCTGGCAGAAGGAAGAATGGAAATGCATTAGCGTCCAGAATGAATCTGCCGGCTGAAACTTCGAGAAAGTGGGCGGGATCAAGAAAAGGTGGGATTTTCGAATTGGACGTTTTGATGAATCATCTGGACTAATGATGACTAATCCAGAAAATCAATGAGGGCCACAGAAGCAGAGCCGTTAGAAGGGGAAGTCAGTGCGGAAGCGAGGGAGACGCAGACAGAGAAGGAAAGATGGTCGCGAACCGTGAGATCCAAAGAAGCAAAACACTCATAGAAAAAAGGATGAGAGCCTAAATATTTTCCAGGCACACCTCGCCCGACTATACCAATTAGAAGCGGAAAAAAAGAGGTGAAGTGGGAAGAATTATCACCAAATCGGCCGACGATAAGCGTCTAAGCGAGGGGTCATGTCGGGAGACGAGAGTGTGAGCGCAGAAAATGCTGATAAGAACCTCGGTTTTTCGAGGAAATTACAAGTGAAATGACCGGTGCATGATGGTTTGATTTTTGTATCGGAAATTTCGGTGATGAAATTGTGGACAAGTGTATGAATTCGATGAAAAAATCGGGCCGACATGGCGATGCCGGCGACAGCGAAAATGACGAAAACTCGCGAATGGCCGAGGATGTAAACTTGTCGGCTTCTCGGCCCACGACGAAAAATAGACAAATTTGTAAAGGGAAGTTTTTTTTTGGAAGAATCAAAAGAAAATCGTGGCGGAGAAACTGTTTCTGAAACAGGAAAATTCGCTAATAACTAACTTTGTTTTCGCGTTGCGAGTTTATAAGTTTCTCAGGGATCAAACGGTCGAATTTCGAAATCTTTCCCGGAAACTATTGAAAAGCTTCTGGAAGTTCTTCAGAGAATCAATAAAAACTGAAACTAAGTGAATCGTGTGACTGAGGAACGAGACGAAGACGGCGGGCACGTGCAAAAAACGAAGCGGGCCGAGGAGGCAGAGACGGGGAAGTGACGGAGAGAACGGGGAGAGAGAGTGTGCGGAACGGAGAGACACGTATCCAGTCATGTTCAGCTTATCGACTCGATTATTGAGAATGCAGGGAGAGCGGAGAAGGAGTTTCGGAGAATGTCGAGTGTTTTATTATCGGAATGGAAAGGAGAATTCGAAAGTACGCTGATAAGAGGAAACTAGCAAGTGGAAACGAAGATCAGGGCGTGTTGCAGCCGCGGAAGAACTTGAATTTGAAAAAAAGCAGTGCAAAGCTTTGCGGAAAAAGCAGATACGTTTCGATACCGGTCAGATATGATTAACCAGAAAAATTTTTCTGTTCGAGTTTCGAAATGCACAAAAATGAGCTTGTTTAAAGGCCCACGCTTGGATTCGATAAAGAAGTTACTGTAGCCTTATCGTCGTGAGACCAGCGACCACTTTCTTTGTGAGCTCCCATGTTGTCGCGCGTCTGTAAATGGTATTTAATATTTAAGCAGAGTTGCAAATTACGGCCCGTTTGGATTTTTCGCCGGCCTGGCCCGGCCCGCATCGGCCCGTCTCACAGGGGAAATTTTTTTTTGTGGGGTATACAAGTTTTCGAAACTTTTCGCAGGTCAATGAATCTAAATACCATTCTACGCTCATTCCTGACATATTTAGATTATTTAATCGCATGAAACACTTCCACAATAACTACTCCTATTTTTCAAGTAGCTCCCCCTTAATAAAGTTCAACTTCTTCCTTCAGTATTAAAAAAAAAAAAAAAAGTGGCCAGACGAGACGAAACGACCCGGCCCGTTGCAACTCTGGTAACAAGATGTTACCAAAAATCAGGAGAACTATTTCCGCGACATGGTTGTTTTTTGGAACGTTCCGCTCAATACTTCAGAATTCCCTGTCGCGACGATGTCAACGCAACGTCATGTTCAGATCCGGAAAGAAATCCCTCTGAAGAATGATGCGAAACAAAGTGGGTCTGGAAGCGAAAACATTCCCCTCGAGGTGTTCGTTGACTTCCGGAAGTCGTTCCCCCCGAGAGAGCACCTCTTCGACCCCCGAGCAGCAGGAGCAATCAACAGAGAAAGAGCTCTTTCGGCTCTTTCCACCCTCGGCACTCCGGACCTCTTTTCTCCATTTTTCAACGAAAAAGTTGGTCTCCTAACCTTCTTCTTCTTCTTCTTTCTGCTCTTTCTGGCAATAAATTATCCCAATTTGTCAAGAAGGTCGGCCTTTTCGGGGCCCTCCCCAGGGCACACACCGCTCTTCTATACAATCGAGTGTGAAAAATGAGAGCCTCCCCCCCTCTTTTCTGCCGCACGTCCTCCCGATTTTGTGTGAACGAAAACGACTCTTTTTGTCTGTGTTGTCACATTTTCCGTCGTTTCTTTTTCGCCATCCGACCCGTGGCAGCAATAATACAATATTCGATCATAATCGTTTCGTCGCGGCGCCTCGCTCTCTTTTCAATGTTTCTCTTTTTCGCGAGCGTCGTGTTGTCATAGAAACTGTTTATTATCAAGCTCGAGCGAAAGAGCTCGCAGCTGCGGAGCAAAAAGAATGCTTTATGGGGCGCGCATAAAATAGTTATGGTTGGCGCTCCAGGCAGTACCTTGCTTCAGTTTCCGGCCCTCCTCCCCGCCATGAAGCATTTCCTCGCCGAGCTCTCGTTCGCCGAGTATCATCGATACGAAAAGGGCTCGCGACGGAGCGCACTTCCATCTAATCGTTCTCACAAAAATGACCACCTTGTCGTCGGAAAAGTAGCCGCTCTCGTCAGTCACTTCCTGCCAAACGGCCGCCAATTTCCATATTTTATTCGTCGCTCTTCCGCTTCCTCCTCCTTCTTCTTCTTCGTTTTCCATAATTATGACGGATCGTCGAGGTCACTTTGAAATGAGTGGCCACGAGCCGCCGGAAAAGGAGCGCTCGCGGAATTTTTGAAGAGAGAAGAAGGAGGCGAAGGTGGGCAAGGAAAAGAAGGGAAAAGGAGAAAAGTGCAACAAAATTGAATTTGTTTTGGTGGAGAAGGGGAAGAAGAAGAAGAAAGACCACCTCTTCTTCTTCTTCTTCTTCTACTCCTTCATCATCATCTTTCCGCAATACAACTCTTCTTCCAATTGTTACGGGGGGCCGACACGGAAAGTGCTCTCGGGAGAAGTCTTCCACTCCTTCTTCTTCTCCTCCTCCTTCCTGCATTTCGTATCGTTTTACCGGCGAAATAGTGTGCGAGACGGAGAGACGCCGACAAATGAAGGGACCATCTCGAATTGCACTCGAGAGGCGCTCGAGAGCCAGGAAATCCGTAGAATTTGTGTGAGCGGACCCCCCGGCCACCTAATTGGTTTCCTTCCTTCGCTCCCCCCCAACTTGACTTTCACTTCTTCGGACGTTCGTTCTCTTGTTCCGACTCCATAATTATAAACAAAACCCGGCCTAAACCCTTCTTCACATCGAATTGTACGTTTGACTCGATGCTGTCTTCGTCGTCCTTTTTGCATTTCCCACTCACACACCTCGCCCACCCACTAATACACTACTAATATCAAAGTAACGTGACATTTGTAACTCTGGTCTCCTGCATAATTAGGTCCTCTTCTTCTTCTTCTTCTTCTTCTTCTTCTTCTTCTGCGCCGCCTTTGCGTCATCACGTGTGCCGTTTTGGAATCGAATCCCTTTTTTTGCATTCCGAGGCCGGGCGCATCTTTGGTTTCTTTCATCAAGTTAGTTTCGTAGCACGACTAACGATGACTAGATTAGGGGAACAGAGAAGAAAAATACAAGGAAAAGGGAATGAAATGAAATTTCAAGCCCTCCCTCTTCCCCCTGAATGTGTTTTCTTCTTCTTTTTTTGTGTTTTTCTTCTCGCTCCAGTGATAACGCGCAAGTCTCTCAGGGCAGCGTGACTCTGACGATAGCGAGCTGCTCGGTGAGCACACTCGCTCAAAAATCTCGAAATGAGGGGTTTCTTCTCTGAAAGTTCGTAAATCTCATCTCCTCCCCGCCTTCCTTCTTCCGATTCTTTTCATTCCTCCCAATTCGATTCCACTTGCCTTCTTCTAATGTATTACGTATTTCCTCCCCTTGCCGCCACTATCACGATCGTTTGTTCGGCGCAACGTCGTCGTTTTTCAGCAAGAGAAGTAACACACACGCCCTCCTATCCCTGAATATCTCCTTTCCAACCGGTTCGCACCCGCTCGTTCACAATTCAAGATGCTTATCTCGAACAGGCTGAAACTGAAACGCCCTCAAGAAGGTTCGCCGACCTTCAAGAGGTTCTTTCTTCTGCTTCTCCCACTTCTTCCTCCCCCCTCACTTCTCCAAATTAATCCGTACCATGTCGGAGTGTCTCGCATCGCCGCACTCTCTCGCCACTTTAATGACTCGCCGCTGCTGCGGGCGAGAGCTCAGGACTCCGCCCCCTTCGGCTCCTCCCCTCCACTTTCTCGCATTGCGAAGCACTAGAAGGAAGGAGCACTCCGTTCCCAGTACAACTCTCTCTCTCTCTCTCTCTCTCTCTCCTGGCTCTTTTCGAATCCTGATCGCATTTTCCGAGATCAGCCTCCATCTTTATCTTCTGTTTTTGAAGACGTCTCTCTCTCCAAATGTCAGCCACTTTCTCTCTATTTTCTCGTTGAATTCCAGCCAATTGCAGTTTCGATGCAACGAATTCAAAGTTGGTTCGACCAGCTGACGCTCGGTCGTCAGTCACGTCGAGTCTCGCGTCGCCGTCGCAATCACTCCCGTCAGCCCGACGATCGCAAGGCCTCGTCCCCGTCAGTCCTTCCGATGTCCGCTTCCAAACGGATCGCCCAGCCGACTCGCGCCGCGTCTCACAGTGTCGTTCGGCACTCGAGAGACGAGCTGAAACCGCTGCCAGGTTAGTTTCGTTGAGTCGATCAGTGGAGCACTTCAAAAAGCATGGTCAAGTGCGACGGCAAGGTCAACCCAAACAGTCACAAGTTTTTTGCTCCGCTCTTGGTTCTTTTGATTCCCGAGCGACACGTGATGAAAAAGTCACTTTCTCTCTGTCATGTTCTCAATGTAAACACTGAGAAACACATTGAGTTAACATCATAACTTGTCATGATCCGATTCTGTTTGCAGTCAGCATCGCGTTCCCGCCGCCGCCCACATCGATGCCGCCCGCTTCTTCCTCTTCTTCTTCCAACAATAATGGATCGTTTCCGAGGAGAAATGTAAGTTCGACAAAGAGCACATGCATTTGTTGGGGGGCTCCAAAAAGCATAACTTGTAAGGGGGCAAAGTTGTAAGAGGCGATGAATTATTCACATGATAGTGGCGCTTTCTCCCATTCTTTCGCCTTTTCTTCCAAACTTTTTGTGCCCCCCGAGGGGAAGACAGACTCGAAAAGTGGACTGTCTAATTGAATTACGAGAAGGGAATGGAGTCGCTTTCTGCAAAGGAATCTCATTTCCTGAGCTGCGCAACTCCGCGGGACTACAAAAAGGGAGAATGCATATTCATAGTGCTCCGCTAGTCGAAGGCCAATGTGCATAATCCATCGCCCTCTTTTCTCGGCTCCATCTAATTCCATCACTGTGTGTCGTCGTAACCCGATTATGGCTTCTAAAGAAGAAGAAGAAGGCGACGTCGCTGAGGCCTCGTCCACCAAAAACGGGTCTTCGAGATGCTAGAGTCCGATATGCAAATGGCTCCGATTTTACTCACTCGAGCCGAAACTTGATTTTGGCTCCCGCAAACAAATTACTCATAAAACATAAACAAACCGGAATGAAGACGGGAATCATAACAATCGGCAGATGGCCATCCTCTTTTTTCAGCGCATCCGCACCAACCCGTGGATCGGCGAGAGCAAGATGTGGGAGAGCACGACGAGCAGCATGGGACGGACGACGAGCTACGAGTCGAGGCAGGGCTCGAAGAGCATCAAACGAGGAGGTGCTCCGGCTCTGTGTGTGGTCAGTCCGGACACGAGCATGTGCAGCTCCGGATACGCGTCCCACGACTCCAGGTACTTTTGCTTGAAGAGAAGCGTGTCTCGTGGCGGGATAGACGGGTTCAATCTGCATTCGGGAGAGCTGGCATGTAATCCTTGACATTAATTGTGCTGCACAAACATTCATTATGTAATTATCGGAGAGCGAGAGAGCGAGGCGGGAGCAGCGGGTGTTGACTTACCAGCTAGCTGCTGGTAATGTGATCGACAGATGACACCTAAATGAACAGAAATTAGCGCGATGATTGAAGAGGAGAAGCGCTCTTGTTTCCCGGAACGGAACACATCGAGAGGGGTTTATCTGCGAACATCATCGGATTCCATGAATCGGCGAGCAAAAAGAGAGGCCTCCGGGGAACGAGAAGCTCGCCTCTTCAAGTTCATAAACTCATCCGAACGCCCGTCAGAATGTCATCTTCACTCGAACGCCTTCTCCATATCTCACTCCAATCTCGGTCCCATTTATCTTGATTTTCGTGTTTCGTAATATCGGAAGAAGAAGAAGCCGAACAAGAAGAAGGCGATACTTACTAGAGTACAAATGTGGGGGAATTGCGCGTGGAGCCGACGTTCATCAGAATGCCTATTGTGGCGCAACAACTCGAGAGCGCACTTCAAAACGCTCATTTTCCAGTCCCGACACTTCAATGGTTTGGTCGAATTGCGGCGAGTGGCCAAAACACTACGACAATGGAGCCAATATCTATCACGAGCTCATGGTAAGTGAGAAGAAAGAAACGAACAGAGCGGGAAGAGAGTTTTCTCTTTTTCAGAGTGCCTCCTCCTATCACTCGCTCCGTCCGACGCCAAGTCCCAAACACGAGCGGCCCGAATCTCCGATCTACGCGGAGCCCTGGACTTCCACCTGTGCTGCTCCGCTCGTCGTCCGGAACAGAACGTACCGCCCGGCGTCTCCGATTTACGCACAGCCCTTCTCGGAGCACTACCATCGGGTCTCGCCACGAAGAGGCTACAAGGAAATGAGTGACGACGAGTTGGCAAGAGACGAGTTTCTGCACGAACTCGACCAGCAGATCCACGAGCTACAGGTAATATTCCGAGAAGCAGAAATGTTCTCCTGAATTCCATTGTTTCAGATTCGCTCCGAGGAGCTGCGCGAAATGGTGGACCGTGCCCGTTTGCAACGGAAAGAGTACATAATCCCGAAGATGGAATGCACTTTCGAGTTGGCCATCTGATCTCGCTTTCCCTCACTTTCTCCCCTCTTCTAGCAATCCGTTGTTGTACAAACCCGTTCCGGTTCCTTCCTTCTTTTCATTCCCATCGTTGCCGCCTTCTTCCGGATTCCTTCTGAATCTCTTCTGAATTCGTCTCTCCTTATTGTGTGAATTGAATTACCGACCGCGTTCCCCCCCGCGTCCCTCAACAATCGAATCAGCCTGCATTCTGGCGGTGTGCTAATCCAGCTAGTGCCCCCAATATTCCCATTCCTGTAAAGTCTGAACAAGTGAGAAATAAAGTTTTGCTTTTTGAAGAAAAGAGAGGTCAAAAACACCCATGGGACAGAGAAGCAACAAGCACAGATAGCAAAATCATGATTTATGAGTGCGAAAGAAGACGTCGTCGTGTGTACGACTTCCTTCTTCCGGGGGCCTGCAAGCATCGGAATGACTTCCTAATCGCGTCGCGAGAGCAAAGCACTCTAATTGCAATCACACCCTCCTTCCCACTCGCCGTCTGTCATCTAATCCGCTTTCCGGGGCTCTTTTCGAGTGCTCCCGTTCGCCTGATTGCGCCACTAATTCGTTGCGGGAGACGTTCGTGGAGCGAAACGGATTGCATTAGGCTTCTCGTGAGCTCTCGCATTGCACAGCATTCTTCGCGAGCTCAGGGAAGATGACAAGTAATGGGAGCGCCTTGAATCGATTGAATCGAACAAATATGTCCAACTTGGTTTAATATCTCTGTTTATCCGCCGTTCCCTTGTTCACTCTGAACCTTTGAGGTCGATGGAAAAGTTGATTGAGAATGCTAGATGAAGACGCGTTTGAGAGGTAGAGGAACATCTGCTCGATAGGACATGAGAATGGAAATTCGGGGAGCATGGGATGATATTCGTGATTCCGATATGAGACAGACAGCCTCAGACAACGCCTATTCGGGAGCTAATAACATCCACGATTGTTCGCGATAACTTTTGTTCTTTTTATCAATGAAGCTCCCATTGAAAAAATAAATATTATCAAGCTTTGGCTCTGGTTTTAAGTTGTTGAACTGAATGGTTGAGCTTATGCTTCTTCTCGGAAGTTTCCAGTTTCAGCCCATCAATTCCATTCAGAAAACTCAAAAACGCAGGGAGTTTTTCGATGCATGATCGTATGCTTGTCGCCAGTTGAAGAACGTCCGCTGATTTCCAGATTAACTGAACCTTCAAAGTTCGAACCTAACATCACGTGAAAATCGGCGTGTAGTCGACGGATAAGACGACCTGTTTCCGCTGAAATAGCAAGCGGTAAGACTGTCAGTTTTCGGGCCGACTGGCCGATGTCTCCACAAGATCTGGTGATCCGCTCGACTGTTTGTATTTTGATGAGACAAGATTAATGATTCGAGTTGTAAACTGTCTTCCACTTTCCGTTTAAACTCATCGGCCTGGTTAGCCTCAACCGCCTTCCAGCCGGAAAACTTTTATGCTTCAGAGGCACTTCGAACTCTGGCTTGACGAAAAACACTTTTCGCCAGATTCGATACCGTAAAATAGAGAACAGAACAGACACCTGACTCTTCTAAGAAATGATCAACTTCGTGTGCCTATTTCAAGACAGATTCGGGACCGGCAGAGCAACGAGGAGGTATGTACATGTCTGAGAATGGGGAGTCAACTTGAGCTGTTCGAAAGGAGACATTCATTTTTCCTGGTTCCCGTTCGGTTAGTTGTTTTTTCTCTTCGCTCAACAGATTTCGTGCTACTTCTGTGTAGAAACAACGGGCACGAAACAGATTATCGGCCGTCCCATGCTGCTCGTCGTGCTCTTCCTCTCGCCGATTAACTTTCAGAACAGCTACACCTGAAAGCTGAGTCGAACTGTTCCCCCTTGAATGTTCGAGGTCTCGTCGAACTGACTTCCGCGGTTCTGGAAGTTTATTCTTTTGGCTCTTTCTTTTTGTTCGTCCTCCTCTCATTTTGGTCGCTTAAGAACTTTCCGCATATAGCATCTCCGATCCATTTCAGAGCAGAAGCGAGGATGAAATTGTTCCTCTCATAGCTAACCGTATCTCCGAACGTCAGAAATGATGCTTTTCTTGGGGTGGACCATGTCGGATCCTCCGTATGGTCTCGCTTGCCCTCTGCCGCGTTCCCTCGGTGCCGCCCCTTTTCGCGGTGCGCAAGAGTGCACAAAAGGTGCTCGCCGCCTGCTTCTTCCAATACAAACACCCGCCTTGGCACCTTAGCAACTTCATTGAATTCACCAGCTTCCCGTCCATTGTTACATCGAAATCGACGGAAAATATTTCGCTTTCCAATGTCGGAATGAAATACATTCTGATTCTTCTGTCAGTCGGTTTCTTCTGGAAATCAGAAGGAAGCTGTCTGAAGCCTCGTCCCACTCGTTCCTACATCCACAGTCTTTTCGAGAATTCCGATGTCATTGTGGCCGGAATCATCACTGGAATATCCTATCGTGTTGATTCTCTGTATATCCAGGTGAGTAGACCCTCCATGATGATAGAACGAAAAAAATTTCAGAACATCACAATAGCTCCGAAAAGAATCTACAAAGGACGGGAGTATGTGGAAGAGAAAGACCCTCTCACCATCGGGAACATTCTCGAAACCGAGCCATGTGCACATCGGCTGCTGACTTCGGATGTCCGAGTCTTCTCACTGACCAACCAACAAGGCGCCTTCCTTCTCGACGCCCCCATGATCCGTGTCAGTCTGCCGGTTCTCGATGCTCTTCACACAATCTCCAGAGGGCTGGCTCATCGGAAACGAAGAAGAACAAAGCAAGGTGAGAGGCGTCTCCCTTCCCTCGAAACCCCGAATCTTTCAGCCGTCTGCGAGTCCTCGTTGTGTCCGTTCGGATCGAAGTGCGCTCTCCGCACGGGAACTTGCGAGTGCAAAGCAAAGTGCCGTGTCGTGAGCGACGTCGTCTGCGGATCCGACCACGTCTCCTACTCCTCGTTCTGCCACCTTTCGGTCCGCAGTTGTGTTCTCGCCAAGAAGGGGATTCGTCTGCGAGTCTCGTCGAAAGGCCCCTGCAGTGAGTTCGGTCTCAATTAGAACACGTGACTCTTGCTCCAATTATTCTTGCTCATCTGTCATCTGTTGCTCCAACGGTCCGTGTGTGATTCTTCTGTTCTTTTATTCACGTTTCGCGCGTCTCTCCCTCCCCCGCGACTCGTATTGTTTGTGGTTTGGCTGCTGCTGCATTGACCGAATCGGCCAAACAGGGAGGACAGCAGAGTGCAGGAAGCACGCGCACCTGGCAAGTGAATCAAAGGGAGAATATGAGAATGTAGGGAGAGACAGTAATCCGCTCGACATACATGCAGTCTAATGTGGCCGAAAGTGTGAGACACTTTCAAGTGTTATTACCAGTTGACGAGGGCTCCGCAGGACAAGTGACTGGGAATCCGAGCAGTGATAACAGAACCAATACATAGGCTTTGATTGAGTCAATAGGGGTCTGAGATATCAACTGCTCACTTCGGAACCACTACAATGCAGTTCGACTCTCGAGTCTTCTGGCTTTTGAAAGGAGATAGAGAGGATATGTTTCAATCTCGGACCGATTCGATTGGGAGGATGGGGTCGTGGGAGCCTCTTCCGAGGGGACCAGCACTCGCTTCTCGTCCCGCTTCAACGCCTCATCTTCCCATTCAAACTCGCTGAGTAGTTTTGAAGAGGACGTGTCAGGAGACAAATTAGATTCGAGCCCCCCTCCTTATGCTTCTCAGCGCGACGCCGCCTTCTCCCCAGAGCATTCATTCCGAACTTTGTCTTCTTTTTCTTCTTCCACTTTCCACCCTTCTAAATGTACAAATCGGTCCTACTACTTTATTCTCTCACTTCTGTCGTTTTCGGGTGTTACAGGTACCCGAAAGGTGGGAAGCAGTCGAAGAGACACTTGAATCTTGTTTTCTGTTTGCAGAGAAGAGGAACCCGTGTGAAGATCTCCGATGTGGACCTGGGGAAGATTGTGTCGTGAACCAGATCAACGGGATCCTCCTGGCCCAGTGCGTCTGTCCGTCGCAATGTCCGAACTACGGCGACTCTGTGGAATCCTCTCCCGTCTGCTCTTCGCACGGTGTCGACTATCAGTCTTCCTGCCATTTGAGACACCACGCTTGCGAGTCAAAGTCAAACATCACTGTGAAGTTTTATGGAAGATGCGGTGAGCTCTATCTCAGTTCATCCTCTAGCTCCATCCTTTCAGACCCTTGCAACGGACACAAGTGCTCCAACGGACAGACTTGTCAGCTGGGAGTGGACAGGAAACCCGAGTGCAGATGCAGCGAGCAGTGTCCCATGAACAGTAACCACGTTTGCGGGACCGATGGGAAGACCTACCTGAACGAGTGCTTCTTGAAATTGGCGGCTTGCAAAGAACGAAAAGAGATCGTCATCTGGAAGAGAGGGAAATGCGACGAAGTGGGCAGTCCGTGCGAGAAAATGGAGTGCGGATTCTGGGGGAGCTGTCGAGTGAAGCCGGACAGAAGTGCCGAGTGCGAGTGTCCGAAGAATTGCGAAGACGTGATGAGGCCGGTTTGCGGGACGAACGGCGAGACTTTCGACAACGAGTGCGAGATGAAGAGGAAGAGTTGCGAGACGAAGACGAACCTCCGCGTGAAGCATCAGGGCACTTGCGGTAGTCGTCTCGAGTTGCACCTGACATCATGTGAAACCCTTTCTTTCCAGGCGTCGGAGTGTGCGCCACTTTCAATTCCTGCAAGAAGCCGCAAGTTTGCGTGGCAGAAGACGGGAAGCCCAAGTGTGTGTGCCCATCGTGCAGTGAGGAATTGAAGGAAGTTTGCGGCAGCGACGGAAAGACGTATGCAAATGAGTGCAAATTGAGAAGTGCCGCGTGTTCGACTCAGAAAGACATCTTCGTAAAGTACACTTCCGTCTGTGGTGGGTCCATCTCCCGAAGCTAAAGGGACCCTCATCCGAAAGTTTCAGAGGGCTGCGAAGACAAAAAGTGCGACTTCTACTCTTCGTGTGTTATCGGAGTCAATCACAAGCCGGAGTGCAAGTGTCCCGACGACTGTCCCACTTCCGATTTGGGTCAAGGAAAGGAAGTTTGTGGCACGGATGGCGTCACTTACTCGTCAGAATGTCACTTGAGAAAAGCGGCGTGCCATCAGAAGAAGTTCATTGTAATGGCTTTCGAAGGGAAGTGCGGTGAGGGCATTCGGAAGGTTTCGTATGCCGACGTGTGACTTCAGATGAGTGTCTTCATGTCCAATGTCGATACGGAGAGGAGTGCAGAGGCGGAGTCTGCGTCTGCTCCTACAACTGTCCGCCGAATCCTCCGCTTTCGGACAGAATCTGCGGAGAGAACGGAGTATATTTTGCCCACTTGGATTGACCATTCCATTCCCTTTTCAGGTTCTGTATCCGTCTCTTTGTCATCTCCAACTGGCGTCGTGTCAGAAGGGAGCTCCCATTTCCGAGATGCCTCCCGCGCACTGCCACTCTTCTCAGACTGCGTTCCCAGGTTTGCGCATGGTCCGAAAAGACTCTGTCCTTCTGTTCCGAACTGTGGATTTCTTCTCTACTTCTCGAGTTAGCATGGTCTCTCTTCGAACTCTTTCTTCCATTTCTTCTTCTCATAAGTTCACTTGATAGCTCATCGAAACTCTCTTTGCGAGTGCACTTTCGGCGCCACGTGTCACAACGGACTGTGCACTTGCCCTCCATGCAATCTCTCCTCAGTCTATCCGATATGCGGGTCTGATGGAATCGTTTACGAGAACCAATGCCAACTGAACACGATTTCGTGTCGAGACCAGAGAGAAATCCACGTGTTGCCACTGATTTCACAGTGCAGTCAGAAGGACGGTCAGGGCTCGAGACGGACGAGCAGAGTGAACAGGATCGTCCGATTTCAGATGCTTGCGAGTGCAATAGAGTCGGATCGTTTGGGCACACTTGCGACGAGACCGGACAGTGCAGATGCCGACCCGGTGTGGCCGGACTCAAGTGCGACCACTGTCTTCCGTCTTTCTGGGGCATCCATCTTATTGCTCAGGGAGCACTTTCTTGTAGACGTGAGGATTCTGAAGAGCGCGTGGCCTAGGATGCTCCTTTTCAGCTTGTGGCTGCAGTGCCTTCGGTTCAGCACGTCCGGATTGTGAGCAAACGACCGGAAAGTGCGAGTGTCGGAACGGCGCTCTCGGTGACAAGTGCGATGTGTGTCCGTCCGGTTCGATGATGACTGCGGGAGGATGCGTGTCGCCAGCTGACTACAAGACTCCCAGGTATCTCGAGCCTCCCGCTCCCTCGACGTCTTCGTTTCAGAGACTGTCACTCCCTTCGATGCTTCCACGGCGCCAAGTGTGTTCCGTCCCCCGGCAGCTTCCCGGACTGCGTCTGCCCACAATCTTGCCACATGGACCATCTCGGCGTCGTCGCCAACATGACAGTCTGTGGATCGGACGGAACGACCTACTCGAATCTATGCGAACTGAAAATGTTCGCTTGCAAGCATCAGATCGATGTGGTTCCCGTCTCGATGGGAATTTGTGATGACGGTAAGGAGACGTTAGATGAAGAGCCTGCGAGATGACGTTTTCAGAAAGTTTCGAAGTGCTTGATCGTCTTCAAAGAGAGCAAGTTTCGGATGAAAAGAGACTCGGTTCGCAATGCTCGAAGCACGAGGAATGCGAGAAACTCGACGCGCAATGCATTACGAGACCGGGAAGGAAGTCAGTTTGCGACTGTGGAGAGGGATGGAAGAGTCATCAAGGGATATGCGTGGAGCTGACGAAAAGACGAAGTGAGGCTCTGAAAATATTTGCCTGGAATCTCTAATGACGTCTTCAGAGTCCGACCAGTTAGACCTGGAAACCGATTTGCACTCGGATTGGTTCTTCACAATGAAAGATGTGACCCGATTCTCGACGCTCTCGATGCATGTTCACATGAAAGAAAAGAAGGAAGGCACTCTGCTCCGGATGGTCACAGACGACAAAAAAGACTTGCGCATCGTTCATGAGAATCGGCGAATTATTATAAAGTGTGTACAGGTGAACTCAGCCCAGTATGAAGACGAGAATGAGGATGAAGGTGACACAGAAGAAGGTGGCGAAAGCTACGAGTGCAACCATGAAGATGGAGACGTGGTGTCCGAAAGACTCGGCGTCTTCTGGAGTCATGCAGCACGGCAGCCAGCCGCATTCTATCTTCTTCGGGGGTTTCGAGTACTGAAAGTCAAAAACATGAAACTGTTTCGGGAAGAAACGAACCACTGTGTCGTCTGACTCTTCTGAATCGTCCCGTCGCACTTTCGAGAACGACATCTTCGTTCTCGGCTTCCGAGAAGACTCGATATCGATCGAAGTGCGTCCCGTATTCATTTCGTGACTGGCACAAAAAGAAGAGAAAATGCAATCATGCGTCTCTTATCAGTAAATGTTTTCAGAGTCGGCAAAGCACGCGTCGAGTCTCTGCAGACTGTCGCTTACAACGTCAGCCTCGAGGTGACATCGACCGATGATAGAACGAATTCGGTGAATATAATGATTTTCAGCTGAGATGGAAGAGGAACGAAGTGCAGTTCAAGTTGAACGGGGAGATTCAAAAGTACAAATTCGAGGATGTTCTTGATTCTTCTGTGAAAAAGATCTTCGTGGGATCCGATGGAAAGTGGGAGCGGAGCCGAGTGAATTCGATTGTCAGTTTCTTGGAAATTGACGACGTGCCCATCAGAATTGATGACGTCAAGCCATTCTGTAAGTGGACACAGAACGACTTCACAAGTAGTTCTTCATTCAGTCATGCCACCGGAGATATCGCGAGTTCTGAAGTTCAAAGAGAACGGCTATCTGAAACTTGAGAATTTGAAACTGGATGTCAGAGAGAAGTCTCACTTCGAGATCATCTTCAAACCCTCCCGAACCAACGGTAAGCCTTCCGATCCTTCTCCGACGACGCCTTCTTCGTTCCAGGTATCCTCTTCTACTGGTCAGTTCCTTCGGATCCCCACACAGATTTCGTTGCATTCGCGATGATCGACGCGAAGCCTCATTTCGTTTACGAGCTCGGATCCGGATTATCTTACATTCGGTATCATCCCTTCGGCTCATCCTCCTCTTCCTGACATTTGTTTCAGCGGAGAGCCGATTCCGTTGAACTCGTGGCACGCGGTGAGAATCGAGAGATTCGAGAAGGAAGTCTCGATGTTCGTGAATGGGACTCTCGTCAAGAAACACCATTCACAGGTCGGAGAACATCTGGAAACCGGGGGGCGAGACTGTCAGATTTCAGAGCAAGAATGCGCACTTGGACATTGCGAAAAGAGACGTCCTCTACATCGGATCGGTGCCCGGAGACGAGATATCGCACAAAGTGCGCAAGCTGAACGTGCCGTTCGAAGGCGATCTTCAGATGATTCGCATCAACGAGCTGCCCCTAAACTTGGTTTCCGTGAGTTCTCAGTGTTTTTTTTTTTCGTATTCCCGAGGCACCACAAAGCGGACAATTATGAAAGTAAAGCCAAACGCATTCAATTAAAACGTCCTCTTCCTCATTATTCTGAAGAGTAAACAATAGAAAATTCAATGCGGGAAAGTAAGTTCCTGAGTCCCACGACAGAAAGACCAAATGAAGGACTTTGTATTCTGATGTAGCTGGAATCGGGCAAACAAAGTCTGGAAAAGGGTTTCATTACGCAGAGTGGGTTGATGTTTTATGGATGAGAGGCGAGCAAATGTCACATTGTTGCGAGTAGAAGACGTTGCACGCATGACGGAATGGGACGAGTGTCCGAGGCGACGACGTGGTCGGAAGTGCGCTCTATGGGACTGTCCGTATCAAGTCTAGGGTTAGGAACGTCATCTGAATCTTGTGTTTCTGTTCGAGAAGGCAACCAACAAGCGATTTATCATCCGAAACGGAACAGAGAAAAGAAGCGGTGAGAGAGAGAGAGAGGGAGGGAGATGAGGTCATCCGAGTCTGTAGTAGGCGTTGGCACTGGCTCTGCTCAGGCTCTCCGTCCTCTTCTGACCGCCGCGGCCGGGCATCTGCAGATGGATGTTGCGCCAGAAGTTCTCGAGGCTTCTCTTCGGAAGCTCGCCGCCGGCCATCGCGAGCGAGTCGTCGGTGTCTGCAAGGAATGGGTGGAAATGTTGTCGAGCCAAGGCATGTTTTGTGGCATTCTAATTCCAGTCTAATTAAATCTGCAAATCTTCCTCTCCCGCTTTTCTCATCGAGAAGACCCGCTGGGTGCCTTCTGGAGACGTCTTCTTCTTCTCGTATTGATGAAAAAAGAAGCCTCTCCTCGTTTCCTTTTTTGTGTCTTCCCCGTTTCACAACCCAAAATTACTGATGCATTAGTGGAAAAGGAAGAGAGGAAGAAAAGTTTCTCGGAATTCTTTTCGGTTCGCGAATTGCTCTCAAATTATCTTTGTTCGTCCGCCGTTTCTTTCGGACGATTACCCCATTGTTGAGCAAGAGTTCAGAGTTCGCGAGACCGAAACTCATTTCGGAGCACATTGTGTGCTCCGCGAAGAAGGAAAGGAAGAGATTAGAGCGGATCGGAAGTGGGTGGACGTGTTGAAAGCTTTCTCTGCTGCATCATCATCATCTTCTAATCCCGACTCACCGTACAAGAATCCGTAAGAGACGGCGAGCAGGGCGAAAAGAGCGACGAGAAGAGCGAAGCGCATGATTTGTGGAAGAAGGAGCCGACGAGAAGATCAGCGATGGAGATGAAGAGGACTGAAAACGGGAGAAACGGGTGCGATGGGAAGGGGGCGGGGCGTGAAGCGAGAAGAGGGGAGAAGGGGGCGGGGCGAGAAGAGGAGGAGGAGAAGGGAAGGCGGAAAGACCACCTTGGAAGGGGGGCCGTCGGCGATGATGAGGAAATGAGTCACGGGTTCTGGAAAGGAAATGAGAAGAGAAGAAGACGGCGTTTCAGATTGACATCAGAAGCGTGTGTGTGTGTGGGCACTCTTGTTATCCAGACAAGAGATTGAACTTGGAATTCCACTCGGGACGTGGCTCTTTAAATACGAACTAACTGAACAAAGATCGCGAAGCCAGACACGAAACACAGCGAGTTCGGATGGGCATACGAAGCCGGAAAGTTCTGCGGAAGCGGCAACTTCAACCCAACTTCATCTTCAACTTTCGAATGGAAAACGAGTTCCCCTCTCTCGGGACGACTTCGTTCACAGTGTTTGTGCTGAGCACCGAACCATCCTCCCCCGTTAATCCAGTTTGCAAGACTTCTTGTCGCATTAGTATGTCAGACCGACTTGTCCTTTTCGTGTTCATTCACCCTGCGCTTCCGATCGGTTTTCTCGAATTCCTAACTGCTCATAGATCTTGATTGTCCTTCTGGAATGTTTTCCCGAAATCCGAGATCTTCTCACGGTCGCATTTCCCGAAACCGCAACGAGAATTCGTTACAACGTGCCCCGCATGATGGGTGTTTTTGATCTACGCTACTGAAAAGAAGACGTGCTCTTCGTTTTGGCAGAGAAAAAGAAGAAGAAAGGAAGGATGGATGAGGTGCAATAAATCCAGAGGGTATAATTAGGAAAGAGCATTGTGTGCGCATTCGAGAGAAGACAATTCGCATTCGTTTTCCAGGCAGTGACGAACGAGGTCTCGCAACGAATCGACGTGCGAGAGACGGAACAAAAGGAGTGTGTCACGTGTGATGGAGCGTGTTTCCAGCGGCGAGGAGCACCCGTTTGCCGGCCCCTCGAGAGTGAGTGATCCCTCTTTCGAACGAATTGGAAATGCATGGGTGCTGAGGTTGATGGGCCAGTTCCACCGAGAAACGGTGTTCTCGGCGTGTTCTGAACTGGCGAAATGCAGAGAGGAGGGACTAGAAAAACACAAGTCCCTCGCAGCTTTTCCTCTTTCGTGTACGAGTCTTTTCGGGATTTTCGGTCAGCGAGAAATTGTTGATCTACGGCAGCCTTCGGCACAAAAAGACGCTGGAATTAGTTAAATTTACAATCGTCTCTCCCTCCGATTGGCTCAATATTCGCCGCCTTGTTGTAAAAGCTTCTTTCTTTTTCGGGAAAAACTCATCAAGGGAAGACTCTCCCTCCACTACTTCCACTAGTAATAAACTTAGTGACACCGACCCGATGACGTCTTCTGCTGGCGCTCGGAAAAATGAGGGAACGGAGAGTTCCGATTCGAGTTGACCAGAGAAAACAATTGGAAGGAGAAGGAAGCGAGACGAGGCTCCGCTTTTATTTTCTCATTTCCAGATGATGCGCGCGGAATTCACATTAGCGAGCTGGACGAGCTCGTTCTGCCGAACAACGCCACCTTTTCGTGAGTAGATTCCCGGCGGCAAAACAGGATCTTTGTCTTCTTTCAGAAACCCTTCCTCCAAATTCTCCAACTTTTCGCTGGAATTCCGGACTCTGAAACAGTTTGGTGAGTGAAAAGGATCAACAATCCAGCGAAACGCCATTTTAATCCCGCACGTCTTCAGTTTCCAGATTTAGAAGGGATCAGAACTCCCCCGCCATTTTGCACCTGTTGTGTTTCATCACTCTCGGAACTAGTCGAAATCTTTGTTTTGCAGGCGTTCTGTGGCAAGAGGGAGCTTGGAGTCAGGCCGAGGGGGACGGCGACTTTCTGCTCGTGTTCATCGACGAAGGACGCCTCTACGTGGGCGTGAATCTGGGCACGGATCGTAGTTTGAAGCCGATCTCAACGAACGTGACAGTAGCCGACAACCACTGGCATACGGTCGCATTCAGAAGGTAATCGTCGGAAGTTGGCACGCTGCCAAGTGCCGAGACCTCTGCTAAGCGATCATTTCACTCGTGTCGTTGTTGTTTGATTCTCTGCAATCGATGCTCTTTTGGAGATCGCAGAGAGCCAACGAACAAGAGTTCCGGTAAATAGATTTCACGCCTCAACGATCCCACTGATTCGTTCACAAGTGCTCATCCCCGCAATTCTTCGCTCAGAAAACACGTGTAGATAAATCTAGAAGAGACTCTCGCGTGTCTTTTGATCTATCTCACAAGATGTGACCCCCTTCGTTTTGCAGAAAAGAACGGAAATGCGAGCTGTGGGTGGACTCGAAGAAGCTGCTCCAAGTGGTCGCCTCGCCCGGAGACACGGCTCTCGACTCCAACGGACTCGTCTTCGTCGGCGGCGCGCACCCGAAGAAGCACCGTCTTCTGAAGTCGCTCGACCTCCCCAACAAGTTTGTCGGATGCGTGAAAAACGTGCGGATCTTCGGAACGCCGGTCAACCTGCTCGTCGATTCGCTGAAATCCGTCGAGACGCCCAAGTACTGCTACAACTGAATTCGTTCTGTTTTCACGTTTTGCCCCACATCACAAACCCTCAACCGTTTATTATTTTTCTCATATTTTTCAAGTGTTCTCGTGAAAATACAGGTGATATTAATATGTAGCGCCGATTATTATTATGTATATATACAAGAAGATAGATTGCGAAATGAAGGAGTGTGTCAGGAGGGACTAGAAAACGCATCGGCCACGGATTAGGACAGGGAAATCTTGTTCTGGAGAGCCAGAACACACATTTCAACTCAAAAAATGCTAGTTACAGTTTCCGAAAAGCGCACGGAACTCTTGCGAACACTCCGTTTAAACGACTCTTCGCGCCTCGAAACCGTCCTTTGTCGCCTCAGAAACCACCGTCTAGAGCCCAATTTTACGATTCGCGTCGTGCTGTTTGCCACCGTACATTGACTTGGGATTCTGATACTTGTCGTTGGATCTGGAAATGAGTCTGAAAGTGTGCGAATTCCGAAGAAAACGACACAAACCTTTGCTGATAAGATGAAATTGAAAGGCTGGCGGCTGGAAGCTGTAGGCCTGAATGTACTGCGACGGGCGGTTTCGTTTCGAAAGACGGACTGAAACGAGAAAAGTGGGTCAAACTACAGAAGGCCGGACAGAGCTCACGGGGGTTTCTGCCAACCGGCGTTCGGCGTCTCAGAATTGGCTGGTGTCTGGCGAAAAAAGTCGCCGTTCCGAGACTGACGGTAGCCTCCGTCGTGCATTCGGTGCTCGCGCATCTGAGGGTGAAACGCCGCTTCCTTCCGATTCTGAGCCCGCGGCATCGATCCGTAGTTGGCGTTCGCGAAGGCGTTTCCGTGGTGATAGGGAGAAGAGTCCCCACCGTGCATGGCACTCTTCAGATGGTACACGTTGTGCGATGAGTGCGATCGCTCGATCGGAGAGCGGATGCCCATCGGGTTGTCGAGGTGATCGAACGACTGCGCACTCCTCATCATGCTGTTGTTGCTGCCGGGGCTCGACTTTTTCGGGCTCATTTGATAGGAGCTCGGGGGAGGGCTCGTCACGAGAGCCAACTCGGAACGGCTTCTTTTAAGCTCCTCCTCGCGGTCTCGCAAGTTTTTGATCTCCTCGGCGATTCGAGGATCGATGATGTCGGTCGCAGAGTTCTGAAGAAGAAGAGGAAGGAGTGTACCGAGAAGAGGGAAAGTTCGAGTGTACCGGGTCCTCGGTCTGCATTCCCTGCTTCTTGGCGATCAGTGCGGCCGCCGACTTTTTCACGAAGCGACCTCCGTTGTTCCCTCTGGAAAAGACGAGTTCGAGTCGAAAGCAGCTCGGTTTCAGACCTTTCTCTGTTATTCCCTTGATTCCCGTCCGGATTCTTTGTGAATCTGCTCTCGTCTGGCGAAAACGAAGGAGGCATTTCTTCGTTCTGAAACCATTCGCAATTAGAATCAATTGACTCTGTTCGGTTTCTTTTTCCTTCTCTCGTCTGTGCTCTCTTGTGTACTGTCTTCTTCTTCTTTTCATTTCCCGAAACCTTTCTTTATTCATATTCTAACCAGAAACCCCCAGGAAATCAGAAAGAAGAAGACAGCACAGCACACACACACACACGAGTCTGTAAAAAGAGAGAAACAAAACAAAGTCAATAGAGTCTATGAATAGTAACGAGCTGGCACCTGGGAAACGCTGCGAGTGTGCGAGTGACCGATCGGGCTCTGAAATCAGATTCAGACGAGTTTCAGCACTGCGACGAAACGAGGAATACCTTTCTGTCCTGCGGTGCGAACGACTGACTGAGAGTGATCTTCGGAGCCGGTGGCACATTGGCTGTCTGAACAGGAGCCGGAGAACTCTGAAGGAGAGGAGGAGCCGGTGGAGGCTTCGGAGCCAGCTCCTCTTGTTTCTTGAACACTCTGATGGAAGCGTCGAAATTGGGGAGCTTCTGAATGTGCTTCCATAGGCGATCGGTCAGGCCGATTCCCAAATAGTTGAGAACTTCCTTGTGGCCTTTAAAGTAGAACAGCAGTTTCTCCGCTTCTTCGGAAAGTTCTCCCGGTTTCTGAGAATCGAACGGAAGCTTGTACGGAGACGGTCCCCGTATGTCAGAGCTCTCGGAGCACAGAGCAGAGTCCGTGGAGACGCTCGTGTGCTCCTCCTCCTTGTCCGACAACTTGTCGCTCTCTTCTCTGCTCAGCTGCTTCTGCATCTGCGGATGTTGCTGCTTCTGGTGAGAAGCCACTGGGGGCGGCTGCTGAGTCGGAAGAGGAGGGGCCGGCGGAGCTCCGACGAGATGCGGGGCGTCCTCCAGAATGCTCCTCTTCTCGTCCTTCTTCCGATGGAGAGTCTCCCACTGACGGGCCTTGTCCGGATGCTGCTGATACTGCCTGGAAGGATTACAATCAGAAATGCGGACGTATTCATATTTGGATACCTTTTGGGGTCCAGCCCAGCAGACGGAGGTGGCTGAGGTGCTTCTTCGTCGTCGATCTGAATCGGCCAGTCTCCATTATTCATCTTTTCGACCACTTCCGCCACGTTCTTCGAAGCGTTCTTCGGCTCGAAACGGTTCGAGTTCTGGCCCATTTGCTGTTGTTGCTGGTTCGCTCTCATGAAGGGATTTGTGGAAACACGATTGCGAGGAGTCGTGTCTTCTTCTGAAATTCAACTGACCATCTCGACGGGCTCCCGAACTCACGCTTCTCCGCTCCGCCTCCCTTCAGATTGTTGATGATCGAAGTGATCGTGTTCGTCGCTCTCCCTCCGCCGCCTCCCGTTTCCTTCTTCTTCGGAGCTTCTCCACTTCGGAAGCCGTCGATGAACGGCGTCTGTTTCGGAGCGAACTCTCTCTTCGCCGTCGGATCGAACCGGATGTGCACGTCGGCTTCTCTTCTCTGCTTCTGATCCACCGTCGTTGCCATGTTTCCGTATTTCGAGGTCGACACTCTTTTCTCTGAAATCGTCTTGTTTCTTCTTCCGACTTCGTGGGAAATCGAACCATTGTTGTTGTTGTTATTGCTTCCGTACCCGCCGGAAGGTCCGAATCTCGGCGGGGGCGGAGCCTGCGGGATGCCCTCCGATTCCATTTGTGGAATCGAAGTCGAAATTTGAACACGGGCAACATTTTTCGCGATGGGCTTCGCCGGTGGGATGTTGGTTGCCGGCACAGTATCGTAGAAGTCTTGCTGATCTCTCTGGTTCGCCCAGTGATCCTCTTCGTCCTCGTACCCGTGATCTACCGGATGATGGTGACTGTGGGGATGCGGGTGCGGATGATGATGGTGGGGAACTCAAAAAGAGTCATTCATTCGAGGATCAGAGAAACAGACTCACCCGTGTTCGCGTACTGATTACCGTAGTCCTCCTCGTAGTCGTAGTTGTCGTACGTGGCATTGTACCTCTCGTCGTAGTGATGCGGCTCCTGCTGCTTGTACCGAGCATCCCTTCTTCGATCCATTGCTCTTTCTCAGTTCAAATCGAAACGAAAATGAATGAGAAGACTAATGAGATTATCTGAATGAACGAAGAAAGACTCCAGTGGCTCGCGAGAAACGGAACCAAACAAGGCGGATGACAGGCTGACAGCCGGCCGAGGAGAGAGTGCGCCGAGCCGAGAGACGCAGAGTGTTTGCGGATTCGGAGCCGAGAAAAGACTGTTTATCTGTTGTTTCCCGATATGAAAATGTGATGGATCTGTATGCGAATTGACATCATTTCCCGGCTGAATGGTACAATGTTCACAGAGACTTCACTGTATTCAGGAGAGCACATCGGCTTCCAAGAGTCTCGATGGAATGTGACCTGAATCGTAGTAAAGGCAGGATAGCTCATCTCTCTCTCTTCAGAATAAGAGACAGCAGAAATAACGCATTTATATGAAATATTTCCGCATTCTTCCGTCTTCTCCGTGCATTTCAGATCACCCTCCCATGTCGGACACTTTATTCCCTTCAATTTCCCCCCACTTCTCGAAAGTTCTCCTCCCAGTCATAGGCGTCTTTCATCGATTTGTCACCCATCATTTCCTGCAAATGTCTCACATTAGAAGACAAACACGGAATGTACTCACAAAAAGAAGAGTTTGAAGCGAAGAATAATCGGGCTCGTCGCCCGAATGCAAACTGAAAACGGCTGAGCAGAAGATGGAGTACACGGAGCCGGTGAGCCGGAGAGCCGGAGAGTTCGGTTGTTGCTGCAAGATGAGCTGTCTCGGAAACAAAAAGGAAAAGGATTCCTCTCACGAATTCAATCTTCGCAAGTTTGAACTCGTCCGAGTGCAGGTACTTCCAGGGGAGCCCGACGAGGAGCAGCTCGGCCCCCGAGTAGGCCATCGACACGAAATCGTCGGCCGGACTCTGCTCTCTGCGATCGTGAACTCGGCACGAAACGTAGCGGAGAGTGCCTCGGAAACCGGGCCGCTTTCTCGGTTGCCGAAAAGTGCCGTCCGGGTTCTTGTAGCGACGGACGAGGCCGTAGTCGACGAGTTTCAGAACGTGACGAGTCTGAAAAGAGTGCTACTGGCTGGAAAAGAGAGGGAATAGAGAAATAGAGCTCTTATTCGGAGAGCTTTCTCACGTTCTGTGTGATGCCAAAACACATATTGGCCGGTTTCACATCGCGATGAATATAGCCCAACGAGTGTACGTCACGAAGAGCCGCGATTCCCTGAAACGTCACTTTCTATGGGTTCTGCGTCACATTCTGACCTGAATGATGATTCTGGAAACTGTCGACTGGCTCAGCCGCTTCACGGGACTCCGCTTCTTCAGCTCCCCGATGTTCGGCCCGAGAAGCTGCATCACGATGAAGTTGAGGTCGTCCGTGTGCCCCGAAGCGCACATGATCGGGACGTGCGGTCTTCCCTGCAGTCGGTACAGTATCTTTTGCTCCAAGAGCATCCGTTTGCTCGTGCTGCCACGTCTCACGACCGGCTCGATCTTGATGACGACCTCCTCCGGGAAGATCGGGTCCGACGCGTAGTAGATCTGCCCGTAGCCGCCCCTCCCGATGAGCCCCTTCACGTTGAACCGTCCGCGGAAGAACTCGTTCTGCCGCAGCAGCTCGGATCCGTTGCGTTCTTTCAACTTTGGCGTGTACTTCTTGGCGGCTGGAACGACGATGCCTCCGTCGAGAATTCTGGAAATGCGTCGTGCCTAATCTGTTCCGCTCTCCCCCGCTAATCCAATCTCCTCACTCACACCAAATCATCATGGCTATCCGAAGTCTCCATTCCAACAACCACCCTCGATTCTCTTCTCGAAAACAAATGAAACAGAAAATGAAAAGCGGAAACTGCTATCGCTCTTTCCGTCTCGGCGTGTTGCTCCCCGCGCGAAGGTTGTCTCTCTTGTCACCGCCACTCGGTTCCCCTGGTAACTCCACCCCGCTCCGTCGCCCCGCTCTCCTCTCTCTCTCGCCTCTTTTTATCTCCTCCGTAAGCCGCCATTCGCTCCTTTCCCCGCACCTCCTCGCTCCAATTTCCAGCTTGTTTTCGTGTTTTCTCTCTTCGATGCTCCGGATCCCTTCCGTGAATGATTCGAATCTCGTTCTCGACCTCAACTGCACCCTCAACATCATTCACACCGCCCGTTTTCTTCGCAACCAACTTCATGCTCAAGTTGCGCAGGCAAGTTCGACAGAGCGCACTTTCTCACACCATAATTTCACGCTTCACACTTATAATTTCACACGATTTCGCGCGAAGTAATGGAAAAACAGAGAGAAAAAGAAGAAAAAGAAGCCAAAAAGGACGGAGTGACGAATTCGAGATTCCAGGATAACAAGTTCGGAGCCGACATGTACGCGGTGACGATCATCGGAGCGTTCGCTTCCGTCATCGTGCTTCTGATGTTCCGTTCGATTCGACCGCATCAGAGTCTCGATGATCAGGTGAGCCCTATTCGCTGCGTATCGACTCTCCGCGTGCATTGGTTGATACGGAGAGCACACTTCAGTAGAGCGCGTTTGCAACGGATTACTGTAGCTTCCCATTCTGCTTCCGTTTTTCGTACAAAGTACAATAGCTGATCAGAACTCGCTCGCACGCACCGAAACGGAGGAAAAAAATGAGAGAAAGGGGCAGGAATAGCGACAAAAAATTGTGGTGGGAAGACGAAATTCGTGGAAAATACAAGTGATTTCAGGTGACACTCATGCTTTCCACTATGAAAATGCGAGTGGAAGTGGACGAGTACGAGCGGCGGAAAATGAAAATGAAGTGAGAAAGTTTGGAATGAGGGGAGGAGAAAATGGGGAAATTTGAAGGGAGGCGAAGAAGAAGGCGCAGGATTGGATCAATAATCTCAAGAATCGGAGCATTCGGAGCATCTCGCGGAGCTCGAAACGGAGCAAGAGCTCCATGGACACACCGCCCGTCGTGATAGGTACACTCGGATGCGTTGAATCGGAAACAGGCGGACTTCCAGACAAAACCTTCCCGCACAAGAACGGAGACTGTCTGAAAGTGCCGTGTTCGATGAGTCAGCAGATCATCACTATGGAAGACGAGACCAATTCTTCGCAGCCCAACTCGACGAGACAAAGCGTGTGCAGGTTGGTGAATGGCGCGACGATTCCAGAGTCCGAAGTCTGAAATGCGCCAGAATTTGCAGCGCCCCGACACCGCACCTTCTCGAAGTGAACCTGCCCGTCCGCTCCAACTCGCACCTCGGATTCGTGCCGGAGATCGTCGTCACCGAGGAGCGGCCGAAGATCTCGCTGCTGCTGCCGCCGCCCACCCGCCGTCGCAAGTCTGCAACCCCCGCGACGAGCCGCTTCCACAAGTCGTCATCGTGCCAGCAACTGCTCTTATCAAGGTCTCTTTTTCGTGGAAATTGCATGTCCGAAGCGTATTTGACCTTGTCGCAATGCTTATCGGTTCACCGAATAATCTGCACAATTTGTGTTGATAGCGAGTAATGAGAGTGGAATATTCCAGAAAGTCGTCAATGTCGAGCCAACACAGCGTCTCGCCCTCGCTCTCCGAAGAGATCGTCTTCAATTTCCCCGACAGCGGGTCGGTCACACCCAATGACTCACCGCCCTATCTCATTTAGAATGGTTCTCTTTTCTTTTTCGCTCCATTTTGTTTCTTTTTCTCTCTTTTCCGGGCATCCTATTCTACTCTTTTTGTGATGATTTCATAATAAATGGGGGTTTCCCCATATTACGGTAACCAAAATCAAGTCCGCGGACACTCCGACGCAACACTACACAGATAAGGATTTTCCGATCGGATTCCATTCAGTTTCGAGCGCGAGAAAACTCTCACATACCGAAAGTTTTGGCGAAGTAAACAACCCGCAGTTTCCGTGCAAATCAGGTGTTTTCACTCGCTTTCTGATTTCAGCAGGCTTTTTGTGTCGAAAGCGCAAAAAGCCGATAATCTTTCCTCTTTTTGCAAAGTTTGTTTTTTTCTTTTTCCAGAAGCTTCGAAAAGAATGATTCATTCGAGGAAGAAAGGGGCGGAGCTTCTTTCGTCGTCTATCTCTCTCGCTCTCTCGCACAAATCAAAAAAAAACAGTCCCTTCTCTCACTTTTCATTCTTACAGAAGTTTCTCGACGTACGGCCATGAGTCATCTCTCTTCCGAAATTCTTTTCCGCGTTTCTCAAGATTTCAGCTTTGATCTACCCAAGTTTCTTGATTTGATCTACTTCTTTCACTCCCTCGGAGCGGAAAAGAACCCGCTCTTTCGAAGCCTTTTTTTCCTTTTGCCGTGGGATTTCCATACGTCTCGCGCTCTCAAATTTCCATTCCAATTGCAATTTGACTCATTCGAATTCGTGCCAATAGCGTTTTTGTCTTTCCTTTAGAAACCGTGAAAAAACCGCTTGTTTGTTCTCTTCTCAGTCGCTGGTCCTCTCACTCAAAAAAAAAATGATAAATCATGTGAGCCTTCGCACAACACAATTGCGAAATGCATCACGAGCGGCATGAGGGGGCCAATCGATACGAAAAGTGAACGAACAAAAGAAAGACTGAAAAACTAAAAAACAGCGTCGGTCTCTCCTCGGAATGCGTTCTGTCTCATTTGGCCCGCCCGGCCGCACTTCGCCTCCCAGGCAGCATCCCAAACGCGCCCCATCGCACACGTTCCTCGGTAAACAACACGACCACCTCACCACTGCCGCCCCGGGTCTCTATCCCCGCATACAGACCAACGGATCGTCCGCTTGCGCACTCTCCGCCTCCGCGTCCTTTGCGTACCATATGTGCTGCGTGTCCGTCCCCGACCTTGCTTCCTCGATTCCCACACATTTCTCTCCTTTTTACTGTCTTTTGCTGGCGCGACAAAGCTCCGCCCACTCTCCTTCTCTTTACTGCTTTATCAAACAAACTTTGCAGCCCCTCCGTCTCTCTCATTTCTTTCCGTCTGCTCCGTTTTCGCTCACTTTTTGTTAACTATCTTCCCGTTTCTTTCCTAAATTGATAAACAGATTTCCTTTTTGTAGATCGCCCGGAAAACGGAATAAAGTGTCAATCAGAGAAGCCGGAATGAGGAAGTCTCTGACCCTGACGGGTCTCATTCTCATCGCCGTGGCTGGTGTCCAGTACTCTCAATCGGCAGGCACTAGACGTGAGTTTTTAAAACATTTTCTGGGAGCACTGTTCGATCGATTTCGCAATCTTCTTATGTAACTTCTGACTCATCGCGAACTGTCGAATCAGCAAAAATCAGTCGAGAGGAACGAACACATTGCAGCATGCGACCCAAACAACTCCTTCACTTGTAACGACGGAAAGTGCATTCCGTCCTCGTGGCGATGCGACGGAGACATTGATTGTTCGAATGAGGAAGACGAACGAAACTGCCCCAGTATGAAGGCCATCCTAGTTTGCCGAACGAATAAAACTATTCCAGAAGCCTGTGGGTCAAACGAGCACAAGTGCGGGGATGTCGCGACGGCGCGATCTTCCCTGGAACGATTCAAATGTATTCCTAACAAGTGGGTTTGCGATGGAGAGTTCGATTGCGAGGACAAATCCGACGAATACCAATGCAAGAGTACGATCGAATTTTCCGCTTCTCTTCTAAGCGACTGTATTTCAGATGTTTCTTGTCAGGAGAACCAGTTCCAATGCGAAGAACTCTCTGGAGACTACAGTCTGTGCATTCCCCAGACGTGGGTCTGTGACGGACAGAGAGACTGCACTAACGGAAAGGACGAACAGAACTGCACGTCGAAGCTCACGAAATGTCCGGATAACAACTTCCAGTACGTCGTCTTCGGTCGTTTTATCTCGCAATTCTATCTTGTTTCTCCCGCGCGCTGACCCGATCGTATCCTACTCAATTCCGTTTTGGTTTCAGGTGTTCGAACGGAAACTGCATCTTCAAGAACTGGGTGTGCGACGGTGAAGAGGACTGCTCTGATGGCTCCGACGAGGAACAAGGCGCTCCGGCTAACTGCACCAAAAAGAAGAACGAATGCCCGACCGGAGAAATGTGGAAGGTGTGTTTATCTGTCCCTGAGGTCCCTTGAAAATGTGTTTATACATCGAGGCAACCAATGATTTGTTTGTTTGCGTTCTGTTACTTTGTTTAGAACTTGAGGCAAAGTATCGAGTGTGCTAAATAGAGTGAGAATGATAAAGAGTGGGTTGGAAAGGCTGAGAGCCTTTTTCCACTATCAGTTCCTTCTCCCCCCGTACCGCCTGTTACGAGAGTGTCTGGACAGTGGAGGAGATGATAAGATGACTTATATTTCAGTGTGGCTCCGGCGAGTGCATTCCGTCCCGATGGCGATGCGACTCGGAGGTCGACTGCAAGGATCACTCTGACGAAAAGAACTGCACGGCTGTGCAGCATTCGTGCAAACTGAGCGGGGTACGTTAGGTTAAAACGAGCACCTGCGCATGCAACACGCTCATTATGCGATCAGGAATATTGCGCTGTCCAATTATTCGCGTACTAATTGCTCTTGTGCGGTTTTCTCGCAAGGCTGATCAAAACCGCATTTGCGAACGTTCAGATTTGGATCGGATTTCAAACGCTAAATATTTTCAGGAATTCGCGTGCAAATCCACATATAAATGCATCAACAAAGCCTTTGTTTGTGACGGAGAGCTCGACTGTGCCGACGGGTCTGACGAAGATGATTGCCGCGACTTCCGCAAGACCTGCCTTGATGGCGAGAAGACATGCCCAGCCACGTATGGAGCTTATGGTGCAGAGTCTGGACACGTGATGTGCATCCCTGCTTCGTCCTGGTGCAACGGAGTGGAGGACTGTCCCGATGGTGGCGATGAGAAAGAGTGCAATGTCACGAGTCCTGTCTCTTGCAATAAGGGAATGGAGTTTGAATGTCCTTCTACTCCTCTTCAGTGCCATGAAATGTCGAAGCTGTGCTCCAGTGCTAAGTATGATTGTGGAGACGGTAATCTCTCTGTCTGCAACCAGAAAGACATTATCGGTAGGACTGGCGAGCCAACGCGTTAATCATCAGTTTTTGTTCCAGAGATGTGCAAGTCTGGATCAGAAGGATGCGTTTGCCGTCCATCGTACATCCGCGGCAACACTGTTTGTCATTGCAAGGACGGTTACAAACTCGAGAACGGACAGTGCGTTGGTGAGTAACTGGTAGCGAAGCGAATGGTTTAGCGAGCGAACAAACAACGAAAAAATGAAAGCGCCCGTTTGATTGTTGAAACGATGAGGGCAGCTGAGCAAGCGCTAGCAGATAGAAAAGCAGGAAGTGAAGACTCAATAACTTTGTTTTCGTAGATGTGAACGAGTGCGAGACAGCTGGAACTTGTGATCAGATCTGTCTGAACACCCTCGGATCGTACCGATGCGCCTGTCATGCTGGATATCAGCTTAGCTTCGGAGATGGCAAGGTCGGAGCCGGAAGAGTGGCGAACAGATGCAGAGCTATGGGAGGAGATCCACTCGTGCTGCTCACCAACCGACATACCATCCGCCAATTCGATCTCGTGAACAAGATGCATTTCCCAGTTTCTACGAAACCTGGATCCGCTGTCGCCATGGACTTCCACATCACCAATGGAGTACGCTCAGAAAATTTTGTTTTTCAATACTTTAATTGTTTCAGACTCTTGTGTGGTCTGATGTGAACTCGAAACAAATCCTCATGTGTTCGATCGGAAACGTATCCTCCACGTTCTTGGGAACCGAGATGTGTGACAAGAAGCACGATGTGCTGCTCAGTGGAGACAAGATCCACACTCCGGACGGTCTTGCCGTCGATTGGGTGCACGATCTGCTGTTCTGGACAGACGGAGGCCTCGACCAGATCAATGTGCTTGACATGAAGACAGGCAAACAGCGAGTTCTTTATTCTTCCGACTTGGAAGAGCCGAGGGCAATTGCCGTCGACCCGGAGGTTGGACTCATTTTCTGGACCGACTGGGGAAAGAAAGCCCGCATCGAGAGATCTGGAATGGATGGACAGCACCGTGTCGTTATTGTGGAGGGAGACCGTGTCGTCTGGCCAAACGGATTGGCTCTTGACTATGTTGACAAACGTGTCTACTGGGCGGACGCGAAAATCAAGTCTATCTTCAGTTGTGATTACTGGGGAAATAACATCAAAACGGTGCTCCACTCGCATCAGTACCTCCGTCATCCGTTCTCGATGGCTGTCTTCGAGGATCGCCTGTTTTACACTGACTGGGAGCACGACGGAGTAATCACCGTCAACAAGTTCACCGGAGCGGACATCCGTACCGTCATGGAAAAGGTTACTTCGCCAATGACTGTTCGAATCTACCACAAGCAAGCCCAGCCGAACATGACTAACAAATGCTACGACTCGGATTGCGATCACTTGTGCCTGCCACGTGCTGTCTACAGAGAGGCGGCTCGGGCTCAGGAGAAGACGTGGCATGACAGACCGTTCTCGTGTGCTTGCGAAGGAAGCAGCGCTTCTGCCGCTCTGGAATGCATTGGTAAGCAGAAGTTGACAAAATTCCAGTTTCACATACAAACAGTTTCAGCTGACCTTGAATCCGCATCGGGTATCTCGATGTTCTCGATTTTCGTGGTTATTTGCATCGCTGGAACCGTCGCCGGAATGTTTGTGGCGCTTCGTCGTAAGATGGGCCCTCGTTCGTTTGTCGCGCTCAACTTCGACAATCCGATCTACCGCCGCACGACTGAGGAGGGAGACCACCAAATGGAGGATCCGTTCCGTGATCCGTTCGCTGAACCGCCAAGTAACAGAGACCGGAATCACGGGCTCCCGACGCTGGCTTCTGCTGACAACGAGACGCGCGCGGATACCCTCAGCTTCTAATCTCTTCACACTTTCCACTGTTAAGTTTTAAATACCCTATCCCATTTTTTTTGTACAGATTGCCTCTTTTTCTCTTATTTCATGTCACTTCTCTTCTCCTTTTTCTTGTGAAATTTTTACCTATATCATCCCTTTCCCTGATGTGCAATTTTCCTATTCTGAAACACTGTGAAGACGTGTCCGGTCTATTGTGATTGCGAAAGTTCCGCATTGTACTCTCTCTCAAGCTGTGGGTAGTCTCTTGCATCCTTTTTAGATTTCATGTATCCTTCCGGCCCCAACCGTTCTTATCACTCCCTTCTGTGTGCTCCGTACTTTTCCTCACCCGGTTTCCAGAGCTTTTCCTATTCAATTTTGTCCAAGTTTTATCCCCCCATCCCAGCTATTTATAAGAAAAATCTGTATGTGAAACTGGTAATTGATAATCGCTCCCAAGAACTGATGCATCCATTTCTTCCCCCCTCTCCCCAAACAGTTTCGTTCAGTAAAAATAATTTGAAAAGAAAGCAAAAATCTTCTGAAATCCGATTCGGAGTGAGCAGATCAACGCATCTGTCTCTTCTCAGCACGAAAGTGCACGGATCTCTCGATCTTCCTCTGTGTTTTTCGCCACGGCTTGGTCATCTTTTTGCCGTCACAATCGACAGCTGTTGAAATGAGCCGGCCCGCCAGTTTACGAGGAATTCGGAAATGCGGCTCTCGCGGAGCACACTCGCGGATCCCTCGAATTTTCCGACTCATTCTCTAGCCATTCCGTTTCTGAATCCAAAATCAGGTTTTTTTTCAACTGTTAGACGTCTCGATAACTCAGACTCATCTGAATTCGTAGAATATTCAGATTCCGAACATCAGAATTTCACTTCTTCTGACGTCTTCTGACTTCAGAAGTCATTCTGAATCAGTTTCAGATTGTTTTGTTTCCACCATTCTCCAAATGTTTATGTTGCCCAGACAGTATGTACAACTTGTAATCCGTTGACAATTGACACAGAAACCCATCACTTTTATTGTAACACATCCCTCTTCCCGTCTGCGTCTCTCCGATGCTCACACTCTCTCGTTTCGTGCTGACCAGTAGCCGTCGCCTCGAGAGGGCTCATTGTAAACGAACGCGAGACGCGAGTCGAGCAACATTTCTCATTTTTTCGGTTTGCAGAAGTTGTTCCCGATGGTCTGAATCTCCGATGGTTCTTGCAGAGAGAATCCTCGTTTCTCTCCTCGCTCTCTCCTTTTTCGATTCGATTCGATCCGAGGAAGAGTACGACATCCCGCTGGCCCCTTATAATGTGAAAGTGAGCACCGCTTCTGCTCTTCCGCCGCTTCCACTTCTTCTCTTTCATTCCAGCTCATGTGCCGGCAAGGCCGTCGTTTCTCGAAGGCCGCTCAGGCGACGAATCAGTGTCCGACGTCTTCTACTTCGTGCGGATACATCGAGTTCGCCGGAGAAGACGAGAAGAACGGGAACTCGAAAACGGGAGTCTACGATTGTGTGGACGGCGGCATTCTGAGCGAAGATTCCGGAGAGATAGACGAAGATCTCGAGGATCGGCACAGACAAGTGAGCGATCGAACACCTTCCGATCATGTGGCCGTCGAATAGTTTCAGCCGTTGTACGCTGAGATGTGTGGAGCGACGGCGAAGTGCACTTCGTTGACAGTGGACAAACTGAACCCTTCGTTCATCAAGTACATCGTTCAAGAGTACGATATCAAGCTGGAGATGCTGAAAAACACGGAGATCCGATTCTGCTGTGCACTTTTCCACTCGACACTTCAGAGATTGGTCACTTCTCCCAATTACTCTCTTCGTGAGGCTTGTCTGGAATTCCAACGCATCGCTCTTTTTCAGCGGAGGTTGCGGCTCCTCCAGTGAGCTGCCAAGGAAAAACGTGTGCGGCCGGCGCCGTCGGATGTCTTCTGCACGCAGTTCACGAAGAGGAATACGATGATTATGAAGGTAATTACAGGCGAACGACGTCAAGTCTCTTAATATCTTCAATTTCAGAAGAGAACCGACGAAGAGTGAGACGACTGGCTCTGAATGATTACATCGAAGACGAAGACGACTATGTGAATCCCATCGAGGTCGGTTTTGATAGACTGACGCGACACAAACGAACAGTTTCAGTTGAACTTCGAGGATTCCGATCTTGAACTGATCACGAGAGAGCCTCCCGTTGAATCGACAACGACTTCCACAGCCAAACCGACGCTGCCTAGTCTGAAACTGCCAATGTCACTGGGTATCCTCGTATCCGATTGGACTTTCACCCATTCTTAAATTCCAGATGAAGTCACCACTTCGACGACTTCCACTGTCCGTCCGAAGACGACTGCGGCAACGGCTTCTTCGAAAAGCAAGACATTCAACAAGAAGCACCATTCGTACGAAGAAGACGAGGAGGAAGAGCCGAACCAGTCGACGCACTGCGTCTACCGCCACCTGAACAACGAGTTCTACCGCTACTGCCTTCTGGTTCATCAGTCTCGAGACGGCGACCGTTGCTATCACCACCAAGGACACACGATATGTTGCTGCTTCGTGGCTCCGGACAAGGAATCTTGCGATCCCACTGAAATGGATCTGATCGTCCCACCGCCGCCTGTCGACGGAAGAGCCCTGCCGCCCCGCGTCATCGTTACCATCCCTCCTACCACGACGACATCAACAACGACGACAACGACGACGACGACGACTACTTCCACGACGACGTCTTCTCCAACGACTACCGAACAACCTTCCACTTCCACTTCAACTCCTGCTCCAACGACTACAGAAGAACCGACTGCGGAGCCCTCAAAGTATCCCACTTTGCCGCCTCAAGTCTATCGTGCTCGCCCAATCGATCAGATCAAAAGGAGGAAGCAGTCGCCGAAGAAGTTAGTCACCTGCCCCAACTTCTTCAGAATATCGTTTCAGATGCCGCGTGGCATACGTCCGCACGAAATCGGGTTCGCGGACCCGTCCGGTTCTGGTCTGCACTTCGGTCAACTCGGCCTCACCGACGCCGCTTCCTCTCCTCGTTTTCTCGTTTGTTTCCCTTCTACAGGTGTTGTTCCTATGAACTTGTTCTCTCTTTCGTATTCCATAATGAATGTTGGCTTCTCCTTGTATGTCCACTGCCACGTCACAAGTGTTCCCTTTTCTTTGGTCAGTCTGGCATCGAATTACACGCACCCAGAACAAACAAAAGGTTGAAATTCATGAGCCGCTTCCGAGTGCACACATCCGTATTGGAGAGCTTCGCCGCGCAGCAGTACGATCTCCTTTCACTTCTCCTCCACCTCCCCACCCAATCGTTTTCCATTACTTTCTCCAACTTGCCAAGTATGTTCCTTCGCATTCAAAAGTGTACATACTCGCCTACTCGCCCCCCTTCTCCCGCTCTCTCAACCGGTTCGTTACGGTCTCTCCGCCACTCTCATTTGCCTCAAATCCCTGAAAACCGGACCGTGCCGCGCGTGCCGCGAAGCCGTCGCACTCCATTTGGATGCCGTCATTACCTTCATTTTCAGCATGTCATGATGATTCTCAAAGCTTCTCCGCTTCTTCTTTTGCTCGCTTTTCACACAGCCAGTGCACTCGTTTCCAGGGTGAGAAGCCGCATTCGACACGAATTCTCGAATCGAAAATCTCGTTCTCTTTCAGATATCCACGGATTGTGACGTGGAATTTGCTGAAACGGCGACGAAGCTCGCTTCGGAACATCTCTCGGATCCGGCGATTGTTCAGTACATTCACGCGGTGATGTCCTCTTGCAACAAGGCGCCGATCCAGAAGATGGCCGAGACGTCGGTGTTTCTGCTCGAGAAAGGGACGATCACGCCGCGAGTCATGCACCAGATCAGAGACACTTTCGAGAAGATTCAGAAGAAGAAGGACGGCGAGTTGAGCAAGAGGATGAGCCAGCTGCCTCCAGAACTCTACAGTGTGGGTTGTCGATCTCTCTGACCCTCCCATTGTCGATTGGTTTCCAGACTGGCCAGAAGATTCGAATGATCTCGACGTCTGGCGGATTGAGTGGAAACGAGAGGAACCAGCAGATCGAAATTGCTCTCGGAGGTGCGTTTTCTCTGCCTCATGACGTGGCAACACCTGCCCGCCGAAGGGGACACCCGACCCGCCGAATCATCTTTTCGCAGGTCTTTATTCAGCTCTTCCGTCCTCGTACCAACGTCAAATCCTACAAACTCTTGAAGAAACACCACCCAAACTCGACGGAGCTGTTTTTGAACAGCCGGAGGCTCCAGTTGGGTTACTGTACACTTCCGACCCACAATCTTTGATTACAGATCGAAGTTTCGCCTCTTCCGCCCTCATTTGCTATCGCAAAACAATCCGAATTCATTGGAAACCAACACGAAACGAAATCTCGAGAAATCGAGAGAGAAGAGCAAGAAAGGCGAACGGAGCAGAAGATACTCTTCCCGAAAGGCAAGACTCACAGCGAATCTGACATTCACATCAACATTATTTTCAGAGCCCCAGATGATTCCACGTGTCAATATGCCGTTCCAGACTCAACAGAAACATATCCAAATCCACCCGCAGAGCATCAGCGGAGCCCAACAAAACGTGCTCTTTCCGGACCTTCCTCCAACGAGACCTGTGTGTTTCCTCTGAAAACTTCGTTGGTGAACAACATGAAATTGGTTCCAGATAGAGCCAACCATAAAAAACGAGGCGTCCGGACTGAGAAGTCTTCTCGAGAATCCCAATTTCGACAGCATTCTCAGCTCCATCGTTCAGAAGGGCGCTAAAATCGCCGAAGGGCCGCTGCCGCAGACAGTCGGAACAGTTGACCACTCGAAGATTTCGTCGTCCGGAGAACTCGGCCTTCTGAATCCGGCGATGTGGTCCGATGCGGCCAAGCTGCTCTCGCGGAGCACGAACGATTTGCCGACTGCGGTGAGGAAGAGTCGTTCTTGAAGGCGTACGGAAAGGTTTTCAGCTGTCGAAGTTCATCGAAAGAGGCTCTCAAAGTCTGCCGCAAGTGTTCGTTCCGAGTGGAAATCCCATCAGACAATCGCCGATAAAGGACCTTCAGAGTGCGTCCTTTCCATTCAGAATCCCGAGTTCTCCCGTTCTTTTCAGACGAATTTCTTCCGACTCGTCGTCAAAACGACGGCGCTCTCGATAAGTACGACACTCACTTGGATCGATTTGCGAAGAGCGGTCCGTCGAATCGAATCGAGATTCCTCAGAATTACCTCTCCAATCTGAGCCTGCCGCCAGTCGGGAAGATCAACACGGGCAACTCGGCCATCCAGCCGGCGCAAGTCGATTCGATCGTCGGAGCGATGCCGACGATGCCTCCTCCGGCCGGCTACGGCACTTATGCTCCGGCTCCGACTGCCATCGTGCCGAAAGTCGTCGAACGGATTCTCTCGCCGGAAGAGATCACGGGATCCTACAGAGCGCAGCAAATTCGACCGGTACCGAATCAGAGGTTACCGAACGGACAGCTTCGGAACGTGCAAATCGATCTAGTCAATGAGCAAAGAAGACAATGATAAATTATGATAAACCATTTAAAAACTTAAAGAGCTGAGATGTATCAAAATGTGTGACAAAGTATTTCAGGATGAAATATACAAAGGAATTTAGGAAAATGTACCAGTAATGTACTCAAAGTTGTTTTGAATTGCTCGCAATTCTGGAGGAATGATGAGTTTTGAAGGGAACAGAATGACAAGAAGTAAAAAATACACGATGAAGAAGGATCAGCAGCAATCGGTGAGTTGATGGTCGACGAGGGGATTGCCAGTGAAGAGAAAGTAGCCGACGGCTTCTCCGAACACAATCGACAGAATCAGATTCATGTTGTAGGTCATGACGATGAGCATCAGGGTGTACGCAAGGAGAGCCTGAAAGAGCCATGCTCGTCTGCTCAGCCATGCGTTTCTCGCTAACCTGAAGACCGTACAGAGCTCCTTGTGCCAGACGATACGAAGTGAACAGCTTTCTGGTGAATCTGAACTTTTGCTATCAAATCGACTTTTTGTTTTTTCTGCTTACCCGGAGAGTTGCACGAGGGGTGCAATGTGAACGGAGTCTTCCGAGATGGCGTCCGTCCCAGAGTTCGCAGGATTCGTGATCGACGCCTCGGCGTGTCTTTGCTGTCTCTTCTGATTGTTCCAAACGGCCAAGAAGTATCGGAACGACTTGATCGCTTCGTAGAGAATGCACAGAAGGAAGCTGATCAGCATCGACACGGCCATTCCTGAGAAAAACCAGGATGTTTCGAACCGTTTTTCATATTGTTTTGGAATGTTTTTTACCTGAGAAGGATCCCGTTTTCCACCAACCGAACAAAATCTTCTCTCGCTCGCCGAAATGCAGCGTCATGTCCATGTCCATTGTCTGAAAATCGATATTGTGTGGTTTGCTCGGCGAATCGAGAGAGCACTAGAAGAAGGCGAAGCGAGTTGATAGCACGATGGAGGGTTGTTTATTTGTTGAGTCACATGAAAATCAGAAGGAGAAAGTGTTCGAATGCGGCGGGAAAACGAGAAAAATCGATGGGAAAACGGAGAAAGAAAGAAAAGAGAGGAGCGAGGTTTGAATTCTTCCGTGTCGTTTACGAGACTCCGCCTGTCTGCGTCTCTCCTCCGGACACGCTCTCTCTCACAGTACACACACACTGGATATCATGGTCAGGTCGAGGCGAGAAGAGTCTTTGGCCCGAAATTTGATAAGAATACAAGTTTGAAAGAAGGAAATAACAGATTTTGAAGATGTATCTGCAAAAGTGGGAAAGTAAAGTTACTGAGTTTCAATGATTGGAAGGACCTGAGTCGATCAGCAACAAGAAGGCATCTTCAGAAAATCGTTCGTTCTTCCTGCGCTAACACTGTCAATTCGTCGAAACAACGGTTTATTATTGGGAATATAGATGGGAACTCTCTGTCTTCACTCACTTCCCTCTCATACTCTTCTGCTCTCTGTCAATGTTCGCTGCTTTCTCGAGAGCACTGTATTATCATGACGCTCCTTGGCTCCGTAGCCAAGAAGTACATAGATCCTTCACAGAAATAGTGAAAACCGGAAGTAAGCAACAGTTTGTCACAGAGCTTGTCACGTTCGCATTCTCACCTTCCTTCCCGCCCATCTCTTCTGTTTAAATGAGCCCATTCGAAGAAGAACTCAATTCCTACGATGATACTCGTCGGTTTCTCACCCCACTGTCAAAAGTACAGTAACCCTTGCGCGTCTGTTCGGCAAGTGTGCTCATTGTTTTTGTAGATGTGCATTAAAAAGCGGCACATGTCTGTTCTCACCATTAGTGTGCACTGTTTGCCCAATTCATTAGTTGTTGCCACACGCATCGCCAATCAAAAAGAAGAGGAGTTGTCTGTCGTCGGATTAAGCGACACGGCCCCGCCAGACACTCCACCTAATCCGACCGGCTACACAGAGTTTCGAAACACGCCGCCCTCACCTGCGCGGCCCGAGTTCAAGTGGGAATCATCGGGAAGCCGGTGAAGAGGTGCCCGCTCGCGCATTCGTTTCAGACGACCGTAATCCCGGACGGGCAGTTTGCTCCAAATGTGCTCGTCTCAAGGAGCATCTTCGAAGCATCAAATCTTGTTTTCCACCAATTTCGCACAGCTTTTCGTACGAATAATTAGCGTCGATGAGCCGACAAAACAGCGCCCAGTTGTGTCAATTAGAGCCGTGAATACGAAAGAGCGCGAGACTATTTCTATTCTCCTCGCGATGCTTCTACGGTAGGGAAATCCGCAAATTAATTGGAATAATTGGTGTTGTGGCGTTGGCGAGTACGTGGGAGGCGTCGAGGTGTCTTCGGAAGATGCAGAAGACGTGCCAACTCTGCTGGATACCTCCGTCGTCCGGAAGAGAACAATGCGAGGAGTCACGAGGTGTCAAATGTTCAAAGCGGACTGCCGATAATTGAGTGCGAGAAGTACCTGCAAACGGAAGACAAAACTTTCCCTTTTGTCTCGAGACCTGATGACGTGGCAAGTTGCTCGGCGAGCACTCAGGAGCTAATAAGTTTTGTGTGTGCTCGACATAATAAGTTAAAAGCCTTCCTAGCGCTTCGGCCGTCTGTAATGCAATAATAGGCAGTCTTCTTCGCCAATTCCTTCGTTTAGCCCTTCTTTTCCGGCGACAACGACGAGAAAGCGAGAAGAAGACGAAGGGCTGTACAGTGAGAAACAAGTTGCTCTTCTCTTCAAAAAAGAGGGCACCATCTGGGGAGGTGCTCAAATTGCTCAGTTGCACAATAGCTATTAGACTGCTCAGCATGTTCGCACTTGTTAGGGGCTCGATCGCATTGTATTGTAACACAAACAGGCAATTATATAGGACGATGGGGATGATGAGAAGGGACGAAAGGTGGCGAGAATAAGAGAACATCTGGGTCACTCGCGGGGGATATTCTGCTGAAAGTCTTGAAGACTCCATCCAAGTTGTTCAGATCCGAACAATCTGTGTCGATGAACCCGAAGACACGCGACTATCATCTGCAGACTTGGGAAGCCGTGCCGACTGACACGACTGGCACATAACTTCTTTCTGAATAGAAGTTTTCTGACGAAAAGAAGACACGGGTGCCCTCTGTTCGTTAAGTTTATTTCATTATGCTTCAGTCAAGTAGCCATCGAACTAGGCTTCCGCTCAGTGAACCGGGCGACGTCGTCTTCTTCTTCTTCTGAAAGCTTCGAGTCAACCTGACACGAAACTACGACGTCGTCGTCCATTTGCAGATGAGAATGTCTCGTGAAGACTACTCTTCATGATTTGAATTAATTCCAGATGCAAAGATCCTTCCCGCGGCTCAAGTGGTTGTTTACCTCTCTTTTCATCAGCAACCGCCCATTGCCATTTCAGCCTCGGGGCCGATACTGTCATTCACAATCATTATCCCTCTCATCAACTCTTCTTCTCCCCCCTTTTTTACCCGCCTCACTCAACATCCGCCTCTCGATCCGTCGTCGTCTATTCGCTGGCCCCGCCCACTGTCGGATGCTCCTCCCTCTTGGGAGCTCTTCAGGAGAGAGTCTTCACCATATTACCGAGTTACCCCATCTTCACACCCTCCCACTGCTTACTGCTTCTCGTTTCAAGAGTATATCAGAATGATGACGCAATCTTCGAGTTTTTCGATTGACGACTTGCTCCGGAGTCACTCGAAAGAGATTCAGCAACTCATGAAACTCGAGGAGACCGCCACTACTTCCCCTTCAAGTTCAGACGAGGTGAACACGTTTCCCTTCTCGATTCTCCCCCAACGTCTTCTGATTTCCAGAGCTCCGAGAAGTCTTCCTTGGCTCCTCATCACACCCTCCCGACCACTCATGAAGTTCCTCCCAGTCTCGCTCCGGCTCTCGCAGATCAGTTCTGGCTCGCCGCCGCCGCGTTTCCCATCGAACACAGCCTTCTGTTGGCCCAACGGAACGGCGTTTTTCCCGGAATCTGGACGACCGCCGACCAGATCCGGATCGCCAATGCGACGAAAGCGTATCGGAGATTGAGGTTGGAATGGTAACGAGCCGCGGTGTCAGACATAATTACCGTCCGTTTTCAGCTCCCGACGGAAAGCGCGCACCGTTTTCAGTGACCAGCAACTTCAAGGATTGGAGAGGAGATTCGAGTCGCAAAGGTAACTTCGGTCGGTCCGGTGTCGTCTGGAAATGAGTTGGTCTTCAGATACTTGAGCACTCCGGAGAGAATCGAACTGGCGAACGCGCTGAACCTGAGTGAGACTCAAGTGAAGACGTGGTTCCAGAACCGGCGGATGAAACACAAGAAAGTGGTGAGAAAAGACGACAACGGCGTGGACGACGACAACGGAAACGACAACGAGAGCGAGTGATCTCTGCGGAAGAGAGAAGACGATCGCCGGTACTTTCCTACTCCCTTTCCAATGTCTACGATCTTTTCCTTTCATGTTTTCTGTCAATGAAACGTTTTATTCATTCATTGAAATACTTTTCGTAGTTCATTCATCTCAGATTTCTTCCAAGGCTCAATTTAACGTTTATTCCAACTGATATCCACAGACGGCGCCGTGAGATCGCTTGGATAATAAGCAAGATACATCGCTTAAAGTGACATCGGAGCGATCACTAATATGGCTCAGTAACAAGCAGTTTTCCGATCTTGATGCACTGAAATATAGTGTTTTGAACACATTTTCCTGATTTGAAACTCACTATTCTCGTGAAAACCGCGTGTTTTTTGGTCCGATTGCTCCCTGCCCCGTCGTGTATCCGTCTGTCCAGATGAACTCCTTGGCGTCGCAAACCGAATCATCGGGGCAGTTTCGGTGCCCGTCGATCCAAAAACCATAATAACTCGTTACGCCGGGTATCATTTGGAACAGTCTTTCTGTGTAATGAAAGTCAAATGAGCGGAGATTAGTTATCGAAGAAACCTCGTATCCAGATGGTCTCCTCGACAGAAGCCACTCCCGTCAGAACGTAACCCTGTTGATCACAGAAACTACGGGAGTCGGCGAGTTTGACCCCGAGGTTTATCAAGAAACATTGCATGCAAACGACGACGGAATCGTTTCTCTGGAACCGCTTCCAGTCGCCGACACACTTCTTCAGAAGCCATCCGTCGGAAGTTCTGGTCCAGAGCAAGGTGTCGTCCTGCACAGTGACCGAGAATTGAATGTCCGAATAAGAAGTGGGACACGAGTCGTCGGGAAGTGTCGTCTGAAAGGAAAGAAATTGAAAGAAGAGCTCTGAGACGGCGTACCTTGAATGCCACGTAGTATCCGTCGTCTCGAGCAGTCTCCACTACAGTAATATTCTGAACAGAGTTGTAATCGTAGGAAAGACAGTGACCGTCGGAATCCATGAAAGCGAGAAGACACTCCGAACTGTCGAAGCACGCGTCAACACATCCTTCCTGTGTGGATTCGATCCCGTTCTCCAGGTCGTCGTCCGGCACTTTCCCGAATATCTTCACCATCTTGGTATCACACATAACTTCGCAGAGAAAAAAAAGAAACAAAAGCTGCATATTGACGAGAAAAGGACAGAGAATGTCTCGAAAGTAGGACGTCTTCCAATTTATAAGCAAAAGAGCAGTCATAACTCAACGTCTCCTTGAGAGCCTCCTGACAAGTCTCGAATGATGCTCTGCCGTTTTTTGTTCAAAAAATCTCTGCTTTGCACGAGAACTTTGCGAACAAAAGATTAGCTCCGCCCACTGTCGGATGTTCCTCTCTCTCTTGGCAGCCCTTTCAGGAGTCTTCACCATATTACCCTATTTCACACCCTCCCACTGCTTGCTGCTTCTCGTTTCAAGTGTATTATAACACCTTGGTCTTAGCTTATGAGTCGAGTATATCAGAAAGAGAAGACGTCACTCAACGAGCGACTGGAAAGTGAGTAGGAAAGTACCGGCGATCGTCTTCTCTCTTCCGCAGAGATCACTCGCTCTCGTTGTCGTCTTTTCTCACCACTTTCTTGTGTTTCATCCGCCGGTTCTGGAACCACGTCTTCACTTGAGTCTCACTCAGGTTCAGCGCGTTCGCCAGTTCGATTCTCTCCGAAGTGCTCAAGTAACTGAAAACGAGCACACAACTCGGCGGCAAAGTCCTTTTGAATACTTTATTCATTTCAGATTCCAAATCTACACCCGGTTCGATGCTCATTTCAACTGATATCCACAGACGGCACCGCAAGCTCGATCGAAAACTGAACAAGAGGCGTCGTTTAAAGTGACATCGGAGGGATCAGTAAGATAGGTTACTGACAAACAGTTTTCTGATCCTGATTCACTGAAAAATGCTCGTTTGAATTCGACATTTTCCTGGTTTGAAACTCACAATTCATATGAAAACCACGTGTTTTTTGGTCCGATTGCTCCCTGCCCCGTCGTGTATCCGTCTGTCCAGATGAACTCTTTAGCGTCGCAAACCGAATCATCGGGGCAGTTTCGGTGCCCGTCGATCCAAAAACCATCGAATTCCCTTACGTCAGGTATCATTTCGAGCAGTCTTCCTGTGAAATAACGTTCAAAGGAGCAAAAAGTAGACTCTGCGGGAACCTCGTATCCAGATGGTCTCCTCGACAGAAGCCACTCCCGTCAGAACGTAACCCTGTTGATCACAGAAACTCTGAGCATCAACAAGGCTGACCTTGATGGGAAGTTGGAAACATTGCATGCAAACGACGACGGAGTCGTTTCTCTCGAACCGCTTCCAGTCGCCGACACACTTCTTCAGAAGCCATCCGTCGGAAGTTCTGGTCCAGAGCAAAGTGTCGTCCTGCACAGTGACCGAGAATTGAATGTCCGAATAAAAAGTGGGACACGAGTCGTCGGGAAGTGTCGTCTGAAAGGAAAGAAATTGAAAGAAGAGCTCTGAGACGGCGTACCTTGAATGCCACGTAGTATCCGTCGTCTCGAGCAGTCTCCACTACAGTAATATTCTGAACAGAGCTGTAATCGTAGGAAAGACAGTGACCGTCGGAATCCATGAAAGCGAGAAGACACTCCGAACTGTCGAAGCACGCGTCAACACATCCTTCCTGTGTGGATTCGATCCCGTTCTCCAGGTCGTCGTCCGGCACTTTCCCGTATATCTTCACCATCTTGGTATCACACATAACTTCGCAGAGAAAAATAAGAAACAAAAGCTGCATATTGACGAGAAAAGGACAGAGAATGTCTCGAAAGTAGGACGTCTTCCAATTTATAAACAAACGAGCAGTCATAACTCAACGTCTCCTTGAGAGCCTCCTGACAAGTCACGGAAGATTCTCTGCCGTTTTGTGCTCAGAAAATCCTCAAGTCCTTAGGAATTCATCGGAAACTTTTCGAATAAATTATTAGCTCCGCCCACTCTCTGACGGTTCTTTTTCTTGGGAGCCCTTTCAGGAGAGTCTTCACAATATTACCGAGTTACCCCCATCTTCACACCCTCCCACTGCTTGCTGCTTCTCGTTTCAAGAGTATTATCACACTTTGATCTTAGCTTATGAGCCGAGAATATCAGAAAGAGAAGACGTCACTCAACGAGCGACTGGAAAGTGAGTAGGAAAGTACCGGCGATCGTCTTCTCTCTTCCGCAGAGATCACTCACTCTCGTTGTCGTCTTTTCTCACCACTTTCTTGTGTTTCATCCGCCGGTTCTGGAACCACGTCTTCACTTGAGTCTCACTCAGGTTCAGCGCGTTCGCCAGTTCGATTCTCTCCGGAGTGCTCAAATAACTGAAAACGAGCACACAACTCAAAAAATACTGTGCCACCTCTCTAGCCTACCCTTTGTCCCTAATCTTTAATTAAACTTTTACCCAATCTGTCACCCCCCCCCGTGCTTGGAAAAAAGCCTTTGTGGTTCCCATTTTCAAAAAAGGTAACCCTTCCAATCCTGATAACTATCGCCCCATTTCCCTTACGGACCCATTTTCGCGGGCTTTCGAAAAAATTATCTGCCATACATGGTTTTTTTTCCAATAGGTCCTGCACCTCTCCCCTTCTCCACTCCTTTTTCCAATATAAACGTATACTCAGTAGACATCATTCTCTAGATATCATATTTTTCGATTTTCGCAAAGCGTTCGATATGGTCGACCATCACCTTCTTCTTCGCAAGCTTGAGCATTCCGGTTTACCCAAGCCCCTTACTAGTTGGTTTTCCTCCTTTCTCGCTAACCGTACCTTCTCAGTTAAAATTGATAACTTCTTAGATCCCACTTCATGTCCCATCCCTTCTGGCGTACCCCAGGGTTCAGTTTGTGGCCCTCTCCTGTTCATCATCTTCATAAATGATCTCCTTCTTGAATTAGCCTCCATTCCTTCCCTTTACCTAGCCACGTTTGCTGACGACATCAAAATTTTCTCCCATTCTCCTTCTTCCCTTCAAAAGGGCATTACCCTTGTTAACACTTGGTCTTACTCTAACTCGCTTCCCCTTGCTCACGCTAAACCCTCCCTTATCCGAATTGGATCTAAAAATTTGTCCTTCCCCTACACAATCAATCATGCACCTATTTCCGACACCCACCCCTGTTGTCCGGGATCTGAGTCTTCTTATGGAACCTTCTCTCATGTTCTCGGTCCACATCAACAAAGTAGCAGCCTCCGCCCTTCTCAGAGCCAAGAAACTTTTGAAATCTTTTAAATCTTCAAGCCTCCAGTTTCTTGTCTTCCTTTTTATACTCTTATATGCTCCCGGCTCTTGAATACAGTTCTATCGTATACTCTCCCCCTCCTAACTCGAAACTTAGCCTAAAATTAGAATCCCCTTTAAAGTTTTATTCTAAAAGAATTCTTGAAAGAACCAACACCTAAACATATATACTCCATCCGGCATCGCCGTCTCTCAGCTCAACTTACTTTCCTTTATAACCTACTCTGTGGCGGCATTCACTTCCTCAATCTTGATGAGTATGTCAGACTTTCCTCCTTCTCCCGCCGGCCTATGACACTTATCTGTATTAATCCTAGTATATCTGACTTCTTTTCTTGTACCATACCTATCTGGAATGCGATTTTCTGTCATACCCCTTCTTTTCTTCCCCCCTCTACCTTTAAGGAATTCCTAGTTAAAAATATCTCTCGTTTCTAGTTCTACTCAGTTACTCACCCCATCCACTTTACCTGGTGTCGTCTCGTGAGGGACCTTCACCGGGTCTGCAGTTGTACTAACCGTGTTCTAACAGTTTAAATAAATGAATGAATGAACTCGGTGGCAAAGTCCTTTTGAAAACTTTATTCATTTCAGATTCTAAATCTACACCCGGTTCGATGCTCATTTCAACTGATATCCACAGACAGCGCCGCAAGCTCGATCGAAAACTGAACAAGATGCGTCGTTTAAAGTGACATCGGAGCGATCAGTAAGATGGGTCACTGACAAACAGTTCTCCGGTTTTGATGCACTGAAATTTTTTTGTTTCAAATCGACATTTTCCTGGTCTGAAACTCACACTTCTCGTGAAAACCACGTGTTTTTTGATCCGATTGCTCCCTGTCCCGTCGTGTATCCGTCTGTCCAGATGAACTCCTTGGCGTCGCAAATCGAATCATCGGGGCAGTTTCGGTGCCCGTCGATCCAAAAACCATAGTAACTCCTTACGTCAGGTATCATTTCGAGCAGTCTTCCTGTGAAATAACGTTCAAAGGAGCAAAAAGTAGTCTCTGCGGGAACCTCGTATCCAGATGGTCTCCTCGACAGAAGCCACTCCCGTCAGAACGTAACCCTGTTGATCACAGAAACTCTGAGCATCAACGAGGCTGACCTTAGTCGGAAGTTGGAAACATTGCATGCAAACGACGACGGAGTCGTTTCTCTCGAACCGCTTCCAGTCGCCGACACACTTCTTCAGAAGCCATCCGTCGGAAGTTCTGGTCCAGAGCAAAGTGTCGTCCTGCACAGTGACCGAGAATTGAATGTCCGAATAAGAAGTGGGACACGAGTCGTCGGGAAGTGTCGTCTGAAAGGAAAGAAATTGAAAGGGATCTCTGAGACGGCGTACCTTGAATGCCACGTAGTATCCGTCGTCTCTAGCAGTCTTCACTACAGTGATATTCTGAACAGAGCTGTAATCGTAGGAAAGACAGTGACCGTCGGAATCCATGAAAGCGAGAAGACACTCCGAACTGTCGAAGCACGCGTCAACACATCCTTCCTGTGTGGATTCGATCCCGTTCTCCAGATCGTCGTCCGGCACTTTCCCGAATATCTTCACCATCTTGGTATCACACATAACTTCGCAGAGAAAAAAAAGAAACAAGAGCTGCATATTGACGAGAAAAGGACAGAGAATGTCTCGAAAGTAGGACGTCTTCCAATTTATAAGCAAACGAGCAGTCATAACTCAACGTCTCCTTGAGAGCCTCCTGACAAGTCTCGAAAGATGTTTTCGTGCTCAGAGAATCCCTGCGAACTCATCGGAAACTTCTCGAACAAAAGAGGGTTGCCTCGTCGCGTTCGATTCCATTGTGACGTGCTTTGTTTTCACAGCTGCAAAAGTCAAAGTTTGTGCAGAACTTTGCGATCAACTCTTCGTTTCAGTAAGCACTCAATTTCCTCTCTTTTCTTTTTTCATTTCGACTCCTCAAGACTCTCATTCTGTCATCAATTCCTGAAGAGTGTGGGGAAGAGGTGAATAAAACATGTCAGTTCGCAAGTTCCGGGCGGCGCGAAGAAAATGAAGAAAGTCGGGACTCGGAATGGTGAAGTTGAAATTGTTTTTCGCGAAACGAGGAATTCCGAATATTCCGAAGACTTTTCTCTCTCTTTCTCTCTTTCTCTCCTTCATTTCTCGAGAAGCTAACTGAGTTTATCTGAAACTACCAGGTTCCAGCCCGGAAGCACTTCGACTTAACAACTCGTAATCCACATCGTTTGCTTCCCGTTTCTTTTCCGCTTTCTTGCCCGAGCCCAGTGTGCATTTATCGCATCACGTCAGTGAGTCGCTAATCGCAGCAGCGGTCCCGTTAAATCGTCTTCTCCTCCTCCTTCTTCTTCTTCTCCTCCTTCTTTTTCTTCTCGTTTCTGCCATTCCTTCAGAAGAAGACGTGCCTCTCTCGCTCGCTCTCCTATCGATCCTCTCGTCGTGCTGGCGCAAGAGCCTCCCTTTTCCACTCGTTTTTCGTCTTCTCCTCCTTCTTCTTTTCTTTCTCTTTTTTGGTTTTTGCGAAAAACGAGTGTGCTGCGCGGACGAAGACGAAGAAGAAGAAGAAGAAGACGGAGGGCTCCGCGAGCACAGCCTCTCTCTCTTGCTCTCTCTCGCGCGCGCGCGAGCGAGCCGCCAACCAGCCTTCAGCTTCTCACTAAAACGTTTTCTCTTCTTCTTCTACTTCTTCTTCTTCTGCGCGGGCCCGTGTGTGTGTGCTTCGCGAGAGCCAAGGACTATAAAATATTGAATAGGTGCTCGTTTCGTGCTTCTCCTCGGACTTTCTGCTTCTGATCACACAAAATGACACGCTCCTGTAGCACTTTCAGCCAGATCAAATCCACTTCCATCTCGGAAATGTTCTCTGAAATTTGTCTGAAATGTCAGACAAAGAGCTTTTTCGTGAAGACCCACTTCCGGCTCTTTTCATTCGCTTTCTCTTTTTTTTTTGCTTTTTTGCTCCCGCGCAACGATGAGAGCGAATTCAAATTTAGCTAATGGGGTGCTCTCGGAGCTCCCGGAGAGAATGAAAATTGCATGAGCCCAAAGGACAGTCGCCCCTCGTCGTGGGCGGGAGCTGCTCCCGGAGCACTCCTCGAGACACCGCAGACACCGAAAAGAGCCTTTGCATGTTTGCATTCACCTGCGACTCACGTCTTCTTCTCCTTCCGCGGGCCCCCGAAAATCAATCAGCTGGGCCAGTGCTCTCGACGGAAAAAGCACTCCTCGCCTCCTGCTCTCTTCGTTTTTTCGTTTTCGCTTTTCGCTTTTTCGTCGTGTCGCCGACCCATTCGTATTATCATTCAATGCTTCTCTCCTTTCGTTCTTCTCTTCTTTTTTCTGCGCGCATTTCTGTTTTTTGGGCATTCCGCGCAACCGCGTGACAACAAAAAACGGCTGGCGGAGAAGCCAATGGTTTCGAAGAGGCGGCTTCAATTTAAATGCAAATATAACGCCTCTTTTCTTTTTGTTATTATGAATTCGGAGCTCTTCTTCTCCCGTTTTCTCGGAAAGAAAGGGTTCGGAATGTGTGCTTCGCGGCGAGACCCATGGGAGCTTCTTCCTTTCGAAAGTTTGAATTTCTCTCCGAGAGCGTGACGTGGCATGATCTCGGACAACCGGATTACGAGATAATCGCTTGATGATGATAATGATCAGTAGGACGTCGTCGTCAAAATAATCTCGTCAATTCATCATCAGCTTCTGGAGCTCCTCTTTCTTTCAGAGAATGTTTTCAGTTCCGGCATTCTGGTTTTCTGGAAAAGTAAACACGAAGAGGAGACCTCTCTCTCTCTCTCTCTGAAAATTCTAATTATTTCGCTTCTGTAAACACATTCCCATTCCCTTTTCCCCCGCATTTCCTTTTCGTCTCGCGAGGCACCGCCCACTCCCTCTTCAGAAGACCTATTCCTCCAGCACATACGACCCCTCTCTTTCTCTTCTGTTTCTTTTTTTTTCGAAAACCAAGTTATTGCAGTCACCATGGTGAAATTAGACTTGTCGGGCGAAGACGAGGAGGATCTGACGAAGGAGTTCGTGGGGAAGGAGGTGCCGATGGAGGAGGCGACGACGCAGGCCGTCAAACAAGTGTGAGTTGATGACACGGAGAGACTCGTGCTGAACAATTCAAAAGAGCCCCCCGAAACGTCGTCTGACGGACGAGAAGAAGAAGAAGAAGCGGAGGAGTCTCCTTCTCGTAATCTCGAGATGGTATCTCCGACGCCTTCTTCCGAGTGTCCTCGTTTCAAGCATCCGAGTTATGAGTCACAAAAACAGCGAGCTGCCGACCGACAACCGGCAATCAGTTGTACCCGCCAATTTGTGGGTCAGTCAGACTGGAATTGTCGAAAACATGCGATTATCGGATGCCCTTTACTCGATCTCTCTCTCTCTGAACATTCACATTTATTACTTTCCTCTTTTCATATACATGTGTATGTATGTTTTCGATTATGAATAATACGAAAACAGCGAAAGAAAGAGAGAGATAAAGTGGGGGAGAGACGGTGGGACGAAACGAAAATATTTATTTTTTCGCCGATCTCTCGGTTTATTATGATCACTTTTCTTAAAATTGGCTTCTTCTTCCCCTCGTTCACCTTCACATAATCCCTTTTATTTCGTCACTCTTCGCTAGGAAACGGCAATCCATGAAACATGAAAAAGAAAACGAAAAGAATATGAAATATATAAAATCTGTGAGCGCTCATAAACATGCGATGACATCCATAAAAGAACAAGAGAAACGACATTCGTTTCGTTTCGGAAGGGCGAGTATACGAATCGAGAAAGAGAAATTGCAGAGCGACGACGACCAAGGAGACTTTGAAGGATGTGGTTGTGAACAAGGTGATCGATGTGAAGGACGTCGTCAAAGAGAAGGTCATGGCGCAGACTGGAAGTGAGTCCTTCTTTGATTGATAGCCCTCGCTGCGTAGCGGCGATACGGAGCCTGGCTGGTGGGGCGTTGACATAATCCCAGTAATCCTCTGAGCAGTTTCGAATGCTCAAACAACTCTCGCAACTTTTGAAAGTGGAATACGACGTCACTGTCTTCTCAGTTCCGAATTCATTTCGAGAGAAACGTCGAACACTTGACTATAGTCTGCAAATGATTTCTGGCTGAGAGACTCGACGATCCGTTGTCTCGCAATCCGTTTCACAGCTCGGGCGACGCGCGCGCTCGCAGAGCGAGGGCTCCATTGTAATTCGATATTTGGTGCCGACGCAGACACTCTTCCCTTTTTTGCCTTCTCTTTCCCTTCCAATACCATTGAATATTCTAGATTTTACTTTCGAGTATGGAGGGAAAAAGAAGAAAGTAGAGCGCTGGGCACACTCGCCTTTGACGGCGAATTCCCCTTTCGGAGGGGAGAAGAGCCAAAAAAAAGAGAGAGGGTGTCCCCGGGGAGAGGCGAAGAATTAGGAAGACGTTGGGAGCTGAGAGAGAAGACGTCGGAGAAGAGGCCAAGAACAATAACACATTCATCTTCGGACACGACGAGTAGAGTCCGTTTATGAGCGTGGCGAGACGTGCCAAACAGTGTGGCACTCCCAAAATAATTAGGTCCGGAACGAAACGAGTGGGTCACCGATGTTCTGGATTTGCAGTCTTCTTGTTTTTGTATAGTCGGCAGTACATTTGCAGTGCCGGAATGGGCGTTCGTTTTCCTCGGATTCGTGTTCATTTTGCTGGTTCTCGCGTGCGCATTCGTCATCATTCGCAAGTTGTTCGGAAAGAAACGGCACGGAGAGAAGAACAAAAAGGGCGGAATCAAGGGACTTTTCGGAAAAGGACAGGATGTGGTCGACGGAAAGAATATTCAAGGGGTAAATGGGGACGAGGGGGAGAGGAGAGAGCATGGAGAGAGTTTCAGATGGCACAGGATCTGGAAGAGCTCGGAGACGCGATGGAGCAGAACGAGAAAGCGCAAGCGGAAGAGAAAGAGGAGGTGAAGCTCGGAAGGATACAGTACAAACTGGACTACGACTTCCAACAAGGACAACTCACGGTCACGGTCATACAGGCGGAGGACCTTCCCGGAATGGACATGTCCGGCACTTCGGATCCCTACGTCAAACTCTATCTGCTGCCGGAGAAGAAGAAGAAGGTGGAGACGAAGGTGCACAGAAAGACCCTCAACCCAGTGTTCAACGAGACTTTCATTTTCAAGGTGACTCTTGGCTCCTCTCCCCTATTTCTCTTCTTTTTCCAGGTCGCTTTCAACGAGATCACGGCCAAAACGCTCGTGTTCGCCATCTACGATTTCGACAGATTCAGCAAGCACGACCAGATCGGACAGGTTCTGATTCCACTGGGAAAGATCGATTTGGGTCAGGTGATCGAGGAGTGGAAGGACATCGCTCCGCCTCCGGATGACAAGGAAGCGGTGAGTGGACTCCGCAGAAGACGTCGGAGGCGTCTCAACTTCTGAATTCCAGGAGAAGAGCCTCGGAGACATCTGCTTCTCGCTTCGGTACGTCCCGACCGCCGGAAAGCTCACCGTCGTCGTGCTCGAGGCGAAGAATCTCAAGAAAATGGACGTCGGCGGTCTATCAGGTACGTTCTTCCCCCCCCCCCCCCCCTTTCCAGAATACGGTCGAACCTGAAACTAAACTTGAAACATCAAAAAGATCCGTACGTGAAACTGGAAATGCACGGAGAAGACAGGAAACGGTTGAAAAAGAAGAAGACGTCGATCAAGAGAAACACGTTGAATCCGTACTACAACGAGAGTTTCGTGTTCGACAAACTGCCCTTGCACAAGATCAAGGTGACCGGGAGAGTCCCGGACGTCTTTCTCACTAACTCCACAGTCCCTCTCGAATCCCTCGCGCCGTTCCCGCCTCTAACTGCTAACACTTCGGGGCTGATTTGCAGATCCTTACGTCAAAATAGTGCTGATGCAAGGCGGAAAGCGGCTGAAAAAGAAGAAGACGTCGATCAAGAAGTGCACTCTTAACCCCTATTATAACGAATCGTTCAGCTTCGAAGTGCCTTTCGAACAGATTCAGGTGGCTTTTTCTAACCCCCTTCCCTCTGTTCATCTAACACTCACTTCTTCTCTTGCTCCGTGACAAAGGGAATCTTTGAATTTCAGAAAGTGTCCCTTATGATCACTGTGATGGATTATGATAAACTCGGATCAAACGACGCCATCGGAAGGTGTCTGCTCGGATGCAACGGAACCGGCGCCGAACTGAGGTGAGGAGAGGAACGTCTTCTGACTTCTGATGAGAGAGAGAGACTTCAGGCACTGGATGGACATGCTCGCCTCGCCACGTCGTCCGATCGCCCAATGGCACACGCTGCAGCCGGTGGAGGAGGAGGGCGGCGACAAGAAAGAGGAGAAGAAGTGACTTGGCTCGCTCGGCCTCCGCTCCTCCCCTGCCTTCTTTCTCTTCCTCCTTCACTTCTCCTACCGCTTTTCCCTCTTCTCAAGCATTCCTCCGATGTACATAGGATCTAGTCGCTGTGAGCATCACCCTCCCCCCCCCCCCCCCTTTTTTTATAAACCATGTGTAGAAATGAGTAGCAATTGTCAGTGCCAAGGCGGTGAACCAAATATTTAAGAGTCCCGGACCATCTTCCGAGCTACCCCCCTTACAGATTTTTATAAATTATTTTCACTTTCTTCCATTCCTTCTTGATATATTTTTTTTTATTTATTCTCTAGATGTCTATTTTTGAGAGTGTTTCTTTTTTTTCGTCCGATTTCAAGACGGAATCACTTTGACATTCTTCCTTTTTTTACTGCAAGAATAAAGTCTGAAAAGTCAAACAATCGAATCAATTGATATTCGAATCGGCCGATTCACGATTTGAAGATGTTCATTTTCAACGGATGCACTCAAAAGTGAAATCAGATCGGAAAGTTCCAGTCAAAGTTTGGCGTTCAGGTTCAAATGAGAACCAAGAAGACAATGAAAGCAAACATGTGATCTTTCATTCCAACTGATATCCACAAACTGCTCCAAAACGCCAAAGATTCTCAGATAGACAGGGAACGTCGTTCAATGTCGCCGGATTCGGCGGCTGCCTGTATATGACTGTCAGGCAGTTCTCTGCTTCATACGGGCTGAAATCAGTGTCCAGCAGCTCTCGACTTCCAAAGTCCACCTACCTGCTGTATGAGAAGTATGTGTTATTCAGATCGTTCTGGACAGCTTCCTGATCCGTCGTATATCCGTCTGTCCAAATGAAATCCGTCGCATAGCAGATTGTAGTTTCGCTGGTGCAGTTTCTGGTTCCATCGATCCATAATCCCTTGAAATCATCCGTGGTAATTGGAGGATACAGTTGCTTCATTTGATCTGAAACATTCGCGAGATGATCGGAGGGCAGTCTCTGGGGGGAACCTCGTATCCAGATGGTCTCCTCGACAGAAGCCACTCCCGTCAGAACGTAACCCCGTGTCTCGCAGTAACTACGGGCGTCGGCGAGTTTTAGGTCGAATTCAATATAGAAAGCTTGCATGCAAACGACGACGGAATCGTTTCTCTCGAACCGCTTCCAGTCGCCGACACACTTCTTCAGAAGCCATCCGTCGGAAGTTCTGGTCCAGAGCAAGGTGTCGTCCTGTACAGTGACCGAGAATTGAATGTCCGAATAAGAAGTGGGACACGAGTCGTCGGGAAGTGTCGTCTGAAAAGAAAGAAATTGAAAGGGATCTCTGAGACGGCGTACCTTGAATGCCACGTAGTATCCGTCGTCTCGAGCAGTCTCCACTACAGTAATATTCTGAACAGAGCTGTAACCGTAGGAAAGACAGTGACCGTCGGAATCCATGAAGGCGAGAAGACACTCCGAACTGTCGAAGCACGCGTCAACACATCCTTCCTGTGAGGATTCGACCCCGTTCTCCAGGTCGTCGTCCGGCACTTTCCCGTATATCTTCACCATTTTCTCCTCAGATACAACTTTGCAGAATAGAGTCAGTAGCAACGAAAGCCGCATGTTTGCAAGAGAGAAACAAAAAAGTCTCGAACAAAGGCGAAATTTCACTTTTTGACGACGTGGAAAACGGAGCAGTCACATTGCAAAGTCGTTTCGGGCATCTCGAGGCTCTCCAGTGCTTTTTTGGTTTTTCCATTTATTCTCCAAACAAAGAAACTGAACCGGCAGTTTTTTCTCTGCTCAGATGATGTTGCATGGCGAACTGATTCATTCGGGGGCAGTTCCGATGCCCATCGATCTAGAAACCTTGCCAATTGGAGACGTCTGGAACTATTCTCGCAAATTCTCCGGCAACATTTGGAATCAATGAAACGATACCTCCAGGAAGCATCGAATCAAGACAAGCTCTTCCACAAAAGCCGGTGAGAACTGATTCCTGCCTGATATACGATACTCGTTCTCTGAATTCAGACTGGCAATGCGAACGAGCACTGAACCGGACCTCTCCAGCCTCTCTTCTGAACTGTTTCACGCACTTTGAATGTCGAGGCACCGGTTAGTTTCCTTTCCAAGATCTTGTTCCAGCTCCAACGATTCTTGTCAAGTCAACATTGTAATTGAGAAAACACACGCCACGTGGAATGTTCATCCGGTACGTTCGGTTGTTTTCTGGGTCACGACTCACCGCCCCCTCACCTTGAATGTCATTTTGTATCATTCTCCACGAACAGTTTCACTAACATTTTTACTTTTCTATGAAGTAGAACGGCATTAAATACAGAAGAGAGTGCGGGTTTGAAGAAGGAAAAAAAGTATGTATTTCAATATTCTTCCACAGAGAATTGAAGTGTGACAACTCGTGACCTGTGTGAAGACGTTGACATTGCAATGATTCTAATTATTCCAAACATTGAGTGGTCGAAAGCCAAAGTTCCTGCTGAAACGAACAAAAGTGCCGGAAAGCAGTTCGTTTTACCAAAAAGAAGTGATATTTTCGTAGTCCCAAGTCGGATTTGTAGTCAGAATACGTTTGATGTTTTGCAAGCGAGAAGATGATCCGAGATGAGAATAGAATGCAGTTTCAGGAATGAGAACCCTTTTTTCAGCTCCCTTGCCCGCACGTTTTCCAACTTTTTGTCCCTCTGTATAATATCGAGTACATAAAACACGCGCCATTCCACATTCTCAAAGTGTTCTCTTCTTTCTCTTTCGCCCCGCTTCCTCGCTTTTTCTCAGTTTTCTTTTCTCTCTATTCGCCGCGCTTCGCCGACGGGAAACGAAGCGATGCGCGTTGCTTCTTCCATCAAATAAATGCAATTTGTGGGCGGAGAGTTCGAACAAAAGCGAGGCGAAGGAGGCGAAGAAAACAAAAAAGAAGGCAAAGTTGCCAGAAGAGTGCACCTGAGAGTTCCACGTCACCAGCGGGAATTCCATTGAGAAGAACTGAAACACGAGGATTCGAAGTGCCACGTCACAAGAGCGACTTGAATGTTCCGGAATGAGATCGGAACTCCGGCCACAGGAACTCGACGTGTCAAAGATCTGGAAGCTTCGGGTCGCAACCCATCGCTGATCTCTAATAGATCACAAAACACGGCTGATAAGCCGACAGACCTTCCGATCCGCCAGCAAAGACCACCGTGGTGCACGGATCCCTCCACATCCAATCCGATCCCTCCCTCCCTCCCTCTCTCTCTCAACTTCTTCTCCCAACATGTGGCCATTGCGGTTGCCCTCTTCTCCTCTTTTTCTAAAAAAAAACCACTCGTCCCTTCGTGCCCCGGGTGTTGTCTTCATCCGTCCGTCGGGCCGCTTGGCGCGGATGGGGCTGTCTGCCTCGATTTATGAGTCGCCCGTCGTCGCCGTCGCTCCTATCTCTTCTTCTTCTTCTTCTTCTTCGTTTTGGTCGCGCACGCACGCACATTGACGACGACAACGACGACGACGACGACAATAATGATGATGATGATGTGAAACATTTGAAATCTACAGTATGCCACGAGTTCGAGATATCGTCGCGAGTCTCGTTTCGCGATCTCCATTTGCACGTCATCTGAAACGAGTCCGTGTAATCCAATCCGTTAATCCCTTCCTCCTTCGCTCTTGCGGGAGAGAAGAAGGAGAAAAAAGTAAAAAAGGAGCTGCACACAAAAAACAACAACAACAACAAGAGTGAAGAAGAAGAAGAAGAAGTTGTGATGGTTCTTCATTCCGTCTCTGCGTCTCGGGATCTCTCGTGCGGAAGGCTGCCCGCCAGCTGATACGCTCCTCCGAGAGATGAAGATCGTTTTTATGTCTCATCGTGTCGTTTCTCTTCCCCCTTTCAATTCTGCCGCCGCCGCCACCGCCCAATGATTTCATTCGGAAGAATGACGAAGGAAGCACTAATTGGGCTAGCTAACTTTCAGAATTTCAGAAGAACAAGACGACGAAGACGATCTTTGGGTTGTAGTTTGAATCGCGTTCGCAATGGGTTTGAGTCAGCTGTTCTCTTCCTCTCCTCCACTTTTCGTAGTGCGTCTAGAGTTACAAAGGTGTTGATTTATGACCTCGATGATACCGAAATGACGCCAGTATTACCCGTCGTCCTCTCCGGTTTATAGTACCTAGTTGTACGGTCGGCAAGGATTAGCGAGGGGAAGCGACGGACGGATTGAAAGATGGGAGGGCGGAGAAAGCGAAAGTGACGTGGCAGCATGATGAATTGTTCTCTGCCTTGAGGGCAACATCGAGGAGTGTGCCAAGAGTGTTTGATGAGAGGAATGAGAAGACGTTGATGACGTGGCAGACGACGTTCGGCATGTTTGACACACAAAGTTGTCGGGTGGCCTGAGATTGTTGTGAAGAGAACCCCTCCTCCCCCCTTTTTCGAATCGGTGAATCGTCGCTGAAGAACACCGTTTCGATAAGGTCACACTGATAACACACAAACGAGAGAAAGAGACTTGTTGGTTGATAAGATTTGATTGACACACCAGAGTCACCCCTGGCCTCTTCACCCACTCGAGAGAAGAGAAACACACACAACAACACACTGAGAACTTTGAACGAGATTAGGTTTTGGGTCTGGGAAAGAGCAGTCTCGGATCACTTCCAGGTGGGGGGGCTGCTCGGCTGATCTGGCCACTCGTCTAAATCCGTAAGTGGCGTCAATCCGGTGATTCGCGTGATGTGTTTCGCTTTTCTTCTTCTTTTGCAGAAGAAGCAACCTCTTCTGCTTCCTCTCGGTCTCCCTTCCTCCCGCTTCTTCTTCCTCTTCTTCTTCTTCTCCTTCTTCTTCCAATTCAATTCATTTCATCAATCGTCTTCTCTCTCTCTCTCTCTCTCTCTCTCTCTCTCTCTATGTCACTTTCTCTGCGTCTCCGAGCGACTCTTCCTACCACACTTCTCCCCCATTTCCATCCCAATTCAACAATAATACGGGGCGCCTATCTGATAGATGACTGGTGATAACAATGTGACGTGAAACGCGGTGGCGGCGGCGAATAAGAAGAAGATGAGAGAAAGAAAAAAGGAGGAGAAGAAGAAGAAGAAGGACACGAACAAGAAGAAGAAGAAGAAGAAGAAGACGGCGGCAGAAAAAGAAGCAGCAGGAGACCAAGAATCGTGCACTTCTGGAGGCCATTCTGCAAATGGGTTGGAATGTCCATGCAAGTCTCCGAACGAGCTCTGAGCTCGCCGGTCCTAAAAGTCCCTCCAGAGGTCTTGGAAATCTTTCAGATCCTTCCGGAAATCCTAGAAACGCTGATTTTTGTTTTCTGTAAACCGAGGGTGTCTGGAAATAGCTCGAATCGCATTGGCTTCCGTTGCAATGCAGCACTAATCTTCAGGAATGTAGATTGAACTTGACGCGCCGATTTCGGAAAAGAAAAACCGAGAACCAAACCTTTCCCAGTTTCAGTCTCAGAGTTTAAGAGATTCCACTCATCGAAATCCCCCCGACGGACCAATATAAGCCATCTGTTTTGACACATCAAACAGCCAGCAAATGACTCTGAGTGTGTGTCTCTCTGGCGATCGGCCAAGAAGCCGCCAGATGCCAATCGTCATTTGTCAAGTGTCAGCCGAAACCGACACTTTGTCTCCCACTTGCCCCTGTTACTCGTTTTTTCGTTTCGTCGTCTCGTTTCCCGCCGTGCCACGTGGCAAGTACTCTCTTCCGGGAACGCCGTCGCTCCTCAGTCCCCTCCCGGCCCTTCTTCTCCATCGTTTCGAATCGCCTTCTCCTCCTCCCGTTTTCCTCTTCGGTTATCTGATGCGCTCATCCGTTTTCTGCCCTCGTGTGTCCTTCCTCTTCTCGCCGTCCGTTTCTCTCATCCCCCCCGCGCATGCCCCCACTTGTTCGCTAAACTATTTATGATATTTATGGGTCGTTCGGTGCGAGAGTGTATCATCAAATCATCAAGCGTGAGAGAGCTTGTCCTCCCGCTCCCCACGGAACGGCTTGTTTGTTTTGGCTCGAGACACTCATGGGGCGGCGCCCGGAAACAACGTCTCCGGGGATGACGTGGCAGAGGGAACCTTATGAAAGCCGCGAGTACCTACTACTGGACCACTTCTCCCCGCTTCGACACTTTTGTGACTGAGAGATGAAGAGAAGGCAAGACGGAGGGACGAGGTTCATGAATAATTAATATCAGCCGGTCCCCCTCCTCCTCCTCTGCTTCCTCTCGCTTCGTTTTCCCACTCGTGTTCTTTGCGTCTGAACTAATGTTCGATCAAAAGGCGCGATATGTGACGGAGGGCGGACAGGTAATTGATGAACGGGTCGATGTGGGTTCTCGTTTCCGATCGACAGACATCTTCTTCTTCTTCTCTCGCGTATGACGTGGCAGTGGGCATAATCTGCTCGCGCAGATCTTCGACCAGCTTCCCCCCTTCGTCTCCTCCGCGCGCGACGACCGCCCGCTTCATTTCTTGAATAGAACTTGTTAGGTGTTTACAGGTTTCCTCCTCCGAAGGAGAAGCAGCAGAAGAAGGAGAAGAACACTGTGTCTCTCTGCGTCTCTTTCCACTTTTCTCCCACCGCCGTTCTTCCTCCTCCCGCTCATTATTTATATCTTTATGAGTTTTGAACGCGTTCAATGGGCGGTGTTCTGCGCGCGGGCAGACACCGGAGAACGCTTTATTACACAAACACGTGTAACCCCGCGAGAGTGTCTCTCTCTCTCTCTCTCTCCGTGTATTTATGTATGTTGCAATGTGAGAGACGAGAGTCCCTTCTTGCCCCGGAAAGGACCGGAAGTCGATCGAAAAGAGAAGGAGCGTGGAGAAACAGAAGACGTCGTCAGTGGAGGAGGAGTAGAAGAAGAAGAAGAAGAAGAAGGATGGAGGTGCACTCTCGACAGAACGAGAACGAGAGAACGACGACAAAAACAACAGTATGACGTGGCGAAGTGACTCTCATGATCACAGACGAACGAACATCTGATAAACAGCGTGCGAGATCAGCCGTCTGAAACGCGAATTCCGAAAGGTGCAGCCGCCGAAAATCTCTCCGGAAGTGGATCGCTAACAAGATTTATTAGCACGTCAGAATTTGGTCTCCGGGCCGCCCTCAGCCGCCGCCTCCTCCTCTTAATTCCTAATCCGCCCTGATCGCGCAACGAACACCGCCCGTCCGTTGGTCTCTCTCTTTCTGTCTCTGTCTCTGTGTCGAGTGACCCTTTCGCTCGTTCATCATCTTCGTTTCCCTTTGAATCAGGTGTCAAAAATCGTCGGCATTTGCGGGCAGGTGCGCGCACGTACCCCCCTCAATGCTTTGAATAAGAAGAAAGTTTGCTCGTCTCCATTTCTTCCTTCTTTTTCTTCTTCTTCACTCCAACCGCCACCCTCCCTAAAGCGTCTCAATTATTCAGCGGGGTGGTCGCCTCTCTCGTCAAGACTCCGCCCCTTTTCTCTCAGGGCTGAAAAAACCGAAAGCCTTCTTCTTCTTCTTCTTCTCTTCTTTTTTCTCTCTCTTTCTTTCGTATTCGCATGTAGAAAGAAGCAAGAAGCAAAAACAAGGTGGGCTCGAAGAGGCGCGAGTTCCAAATAAATAGAGAACATGTACTTGCACTTTTTGCGTCGAATGATCCTCGGAATCGAGGATCGAAAATAAGGCTGGAGCGGCGAGCGAGGTAGCTCCAAAAAGCGACTGGTCCCCGGGACTAACTAGCCGCAGTGTGTTACACACTCCTCCATGGTTTGCCTTCTTCTCCCCCCTTTCTTCTTCCGAGAGGTCATATGTTTGCCCAACTTTCTCTCGCCCATCTCTCGTCTCGTCTCTCCTTCGCGCCTATCAAATTGCAACAATTTCGTTTTCATCTTGGTTTCTCTCCATCTCTGTTGTGTTGGCAAAAGTTCATAATTCATCCGCCGCCGCCGCCGCCTCCTCCTCCCGTTTCGTTTGCTATCAGTTGTCCCGATGCGACAGGGGGGTGAGACAAGCCGCGCCATGTTGTCTGACAAGACGATAGTACAACATGATCTCTTCCCAAACTTGGTCAAACAGATGTGTTTTGTTATACTCTCTTCCGCACGTTCCCCTCGCGTCATTACCGTAATCCGTGTCGTCCATCCTCTAATTATTACCTTGCCTGCTGTGGCTGTTAGAAACGATTCTTCGGGGCGGCTGGTTTTTGTGTTCTCCCTCTCTCCTCGACACTTTGGTCAAGAAAGAGAGAGAGAGAGAAAAAAGAGGTCTGCGCAGTGCTGCCGCCTCTTTTTCCTCTCTCTTTTCTTCCTCTGCTATAGCAGGAAAACGTATTTGCGAATTGACACACACGCAAACGCCCCTCCTCTTTCCTACTGTAGTTGTTAGTACACAGAGTTTGTTATGACGTGGCAGAACAAGCCGGCCACAAAACAGAACACACACACAAATCATCTGGCGTGAGAATGAATGCGATGATCTCTCTCCCCTTGCCTCTCGCTCGGCCTCAATTAGCGCCCGCCGACTGCCTGCAACCCCTCTCTCAGCTGTTCACACCGGCATGCGCTGCGTCTCTGCGGAGAACGAGTACTCTCTCTCTCCCTCTCCCTCGAGAAAGAGAGAGTGGGACACCGCGTAATATCAGTAGTGCAGAAGGTCGGAAGCATCTCTTTTTGCACTTCTTCTTTCTTCTTCTTCTTCCATCCGGGAGCCAGCTGATGGGAAAGGAAACGAAATTGGGTGGAGCAGCTCCGGAGAGACTCAGAGAGCAGAAGACGGAGAAGGAGGAGGAGGAGGAGAAGAAGAAGAAGCAGGAGCATGTTGCGATTTCGGTTTCTGTTCTTTGAGGGGTTGTGACGGCGGCGCAGGAACAGGCCATTCGGCCCCTTTCGTCGTTTAGAAGGATCGCTTGTGGCTCGGTCGGATTAACAGGTGTATTCTCGTTTTCTATCTGCTTATCTAATCCTGGCAGTGTTTGACGTGGCGAAACTGACAACTACAATCACACTATGCACCAGCACCACCCTCTTCGCAAAGAGCTCCGCCCGCCCATCATCAACAGGCCGCACCGAGTTGTTTGCTCTTTCGATAAGCCGTTCATATATCTCGACGTCTCGCCATCCGACACACTCTCTCGCCACGCGCGACCCCTATTCAATTCCCGTCCCTGGCGTCCTCGCTTCTTCTCTCGTTATGTCTCTTTTTCGTGTTTGGGCCCATCGTTGCCCGCCCCTCCGCTTCTCTGTGGGCTGCTCCTGCTCCTGCTTCTTCTCCTTCTTCTTCTTAGTTTCTTCGCGCCGCCGTCACGGAGGGCGGGCTCCTCCCGCCCCAAATCTTGTTACATCCTGCGGAAGAAGGGGGGTCCCTCCGTGCCCGCCCTCCTACCCGTGTGTCACACCAATTAGACACTCTCCGCACCAGCCGGCTAACTGGCTCGTCCTCTCGGTAGGGGGGGAGATGGCCCATTCCTCTCCTGGAGAATCGGAGGACAGACCACTCCGTATTTGAGGAGCACGTTGTCACTTCTCCTGTCACTCGACACATACGTACACGACACAACACTCGTTCAATTGCTTCTCCTCTCGTTTGCGCCCTCTCTCACTCACTTTTTGTGCTGCTCGGGAAGCTCTCCTAGCAAAGAGCAGCAGCGCCCGGCGACTCCGCCCCCGATGATTTGTTTCCGCCGGCGCGTGCCACCGGAAGTCACCATTTCCCCTCGGGTGGTGAGAGAGAAAGAGAGAAAGAGCTTCTTGAGCCTTGCGAACAAAAACGGAAGAAGGAAACTCTCTCTCTCTCTCCGGTTCTCAAAACAGTTTCGAATGAGAAGGCGTCTGAATAAGCGCGTCTCGCCTCGTCTCTGTGTGTACCAGTCTGATTCATAATTCACAATGTCACTCCTCCGGCCGCTAAGAGAAAGGAGGCGGCGCCTCGTCTCGCGAATCGAATGCTCAGAAACCGTCCTCTGTTCGCCTGTCAATTACCTAATCTTGTGGGCCGTCTCTCATCATCAGCCTCTGCCTCCTCCTCCTCCCGACCTTCACTTCTCTGCCCTCTCTCTCTCTCGCTCGTCGTCTCGCGCATTTCGTCGGCGCGTCGACACTGTGCTTATCTACCGTATTTTCACTTGTCAAACTTCTATAGTAGATATGTCTCTGTCTCTCTGTCAATGCCTCTGAGTGGGAATGTCTGTGTGTACATTTGTTATGCCTTGTTCTTTTTGGACCGCCCCGCTTGCCTCCTCCTCCTCCTCCTCCTCTTCGGCCCGCGTGTGTTTTGTTTTTGACTCCTGCCTTCCAGTTCGCAAGCGTCAGGAGGTTCTCATTTTCAGATTACTTTCGAGTCCCGCCGCGCTCCCAATCCCGCACTGCCCTTAGCCGCACAGAGTTCATTCCATCAATCACCGACTACCTGCTAGTTCTAATGACCTTCCGCCTCCCGTTTCGTGTGAAAGGTCCCACAAAAAGAACACATCAACCAGTCGCCCTTCGTCTCCCAATTGAATATATTTATACAAGTAATCGTGTTTGCCGACTCCGCACCGCACGCACTGTCTTTTTGGTATAGTGGCTTTGGCGCTTGCGCTACGCGCGCCGCTGGCCCTCCGCTGCGTCGCCGCTTCCATTCTGTGTCGAGCGCCCTCCAAATCTTCTTCTTCTACTTCTTTTTCTCCTTCGGAGACGTCGTCGACGTCGTCGTGCGCGACCTACAAGCGACGCCTCCCCCCTCTCAATCTCTCCGCCCGATTGTCACCTTTCTCCTGTCTCTCTCTCTCTCTCTCTTCCGCTTGTGTTTTTTTCTCGGGGGTCCTCAAGTACCCAGCAGTTCATTCCCGCGCTCTCCATGTGATGATCAACTCCTCCTTCTTCTCTCCAGGCGACTACGCTTATCATAACTGCGCTCCGATCCTTATCAGCGCCCCCTTATGTGTTTGTTCTACACGCATTCTAACCCCACCTCCGACTTCTTCTTCTTCCTCTCCGTCTTCTTCACCACTTCTAATTCCTTGTCACGCGTATTCCGAGAGTCTTCGTCACATCTCAAGGAATGGAAGGCAGTAGGGAAGAGACCTTCTCGAGATTTACGACTTGACAAGTAGTATGGGAGGGGACGAGGCGGCCCACATCGATCGGACCTTTATGATTGCGAAGCGAGCTGCCTCCGTTCGGCACCAGGTTATTCCCGCTTCCACCTGTCACGGCGTGCACTCGTTCTCTGAAACTCGGGGTTAGTCTCAATCCAGAACCAAACCACAATCCAGCGTCTCGCAATTGTTTGCTAATTTCCAATTTCCCCCCTCCGTCATCTCCGTCCGTCCACTACGATTTCCCGTTCCTTTGCCTGCTTTCTCCCCCCTTCCCTTTTCATGCCGTCGCCCGTTTGTGTCAGTCATCATCGCTTGTACTTACTATAATACGCACCATCTGCTGTGATGTTTTGTGATGGTAGCCCCTCCTCCTCCTTCCCCCCTCCTTCCTCCCTCGAGGGCGATCTCCATCTCTCCCCCCTCCCGCCTTAACCCTCCCAATGATACCCTCTTTTGCGTCCCTATCCCGCTAGGTCTCCCTCCTTCCTCAAGCATTGCTTTGTTAGCACACAGGTGAGCGAGCCGAGAAAACGCTAGAGAGCACACCGCCGCCACGCGGATAAGTAGTGTTGCGAGGAAGAAGGTGGCGACTACCTGTAAGTAGTCATAACACAATGGGGGTCGTACGAAGTAATTGTTGGAACTGTCTCTGCCTCTCCTCACTTCGGTCCTCGAGCGAAATTGGTTATGTGAGGGTGGCCGACAAGACCGTAGGCATTCCAAAGTGTGTCTCACTCGCCGCCTCTGCGCATCATCATAGGCCGACGAAGACTTTGTATTTTTTCAAACTTTTCATCCCGCTCTTCCTCGTCTCGTCGTCATCGGCATCATCACGATCGCCTCGCTTCTCCTCGCTCCCTTCCTCCCTGATTCTGCACTTGACACCGCGTTCATCTCTTGCGATCTCTCGTTCTGCAAAGTCATTCTTCTTGACGGGTGTCAATTTTCAAACTGCTTCCACATGTTTCCACGTTTTTCGCCTCGCCTCGACACCTTATAACCCATTGGGGCAGCAACAGGATGTGGGTAATGGTAATTGCGAGTGTAATGAGGTGTGACGTGGCAGTTCCTGACCTTCTCCTCGCGGATAAGCCGAAAACATATCTGAGGGGGGAAGTGGCGTGGTGTTGCAGCAGCAGCAGCAGTGATAGGATCTCTCCACTTGGCCATCGTCTTAATCTTCTTCCCCTTACGCTCGCTCCTCACTTATTCATTCAACCATCCAACGACCCATTCACTCATTCATTCAGTCATTCAGTCAGTTCTCGGTGGGAGGCCTTTCCCTCTCTCTGAACACTGTGGGTGAGAGACCCGAGAAGACACAGAGAGCGCGCGCGCTCGCGGTGGTTTTCGGAAAGGAAGATGATTGTTTGTGTGACAGATAGATATGTGTGTGTGCGTATGGCCGTGTTGTCCCTCAGCACTCTCGGAGCTCCGCCCTTTTGAGATGAAGAAGCCGTTCTTCGACTTTTCCCAAAGTTCATCGTGGTCTTCTTCACTCAATTTGTCATATGTATATGAGCGACAATTAAGTGGTTTTGGCGGATCTCGGAGGCGGTGGAGGGCCCTCGTGACCCACAGATGTCCCCGCTTCTCTAGAGCACCAGAAGGACCATCGGGAGGGAGCGCGTTCTAGAAGTTATTTGCTTGCACTCAGGGTTCCCTCCATCTTCTTCCTTTTGCTTCTTCTTCGTCTTTTCCTTCTTCTTCTTCTAGAATTCACTTACTGAATCATTTACCACTCGTCCTCCTCCCCTTTTTCCACTATTTCTTCGTTTTTGCCTGCGTAATGTAGTGGATCCTGATTGACTTCCCTCACTTCTTTCCCGCTCAAAAACCGCTCGTTTCCGTTGGTTGCATTGACGCCTGGAACGCTCTTCTTCTTCTCCTCCTCCTCCTCCTCCTCCAGAATCCTTCACTCCGCTGGTCTTCTGCTTCTGAATCCCAGGGGACACTTGTCGCCTTCTATCTCTCTTCTTTTCTCTCACTTTCCTCAATTTCAACCTTCCTCGCACGACGTGGCTTCTCAAACTTTCGTTCCCCCCTTCAACGTTCGGCTTCTCTTCTCTCACTGTGTGTAAAAGACACGGCAATTAATCGTGGCGAGACCTTCTTCTTCTTCTTCCCGCCGTTGCTGGCCTACTCATCCGCCGCTCCTCCTCGAGACGTCTTCGTCGTCTCGACACAATCGGTGTTTATTTTTGCGACGTAGGGCAATTTTACTCGCAAACATATGAGCGGGGAGGCGCCGACGACACCCGGGCGGGCGGGCCGACGAGAGGTTCAGATAGCGACGAGACGCAGAGACAAGCGCGGACGGGACGGGAGGGGGAGAAGAAAAGAGAAGCGTCTGTTGCTGCTGCCACCGCACGGCCGGGAAGCGGACACACTCGAACCTAGCGGTCCTCGCAGAGCTTTTGAACTTTGTGCCAGTCTTTCCTCGGAACACCGCCGGCCGAGAAGTGTTCAGTCTGACCGCTTGTGTCTGATCTCTTAGAATGCTCCGGACGAGAGGCAAAAACACAAAATGGATTAGAGTGTGGCGTTCGCCGGCAGTAGCCCAGCGTCGTCTCATCCGGAGAAGGGAAGAGCGAAACACTCGAACTATCCGGTAGTCTCTTCGCCCTCCCACTCTTGTTCATGAGTCCGCCTCCCATCCTCCTGTTTGCCTAGCCTGACAATTGACCTGACCAACAGCCTGCTACGACCCGTTTCTCCTACGTATTATTACCCCCATTCGACTTCCGAAAGATAACGAGCTTGCCCAGTGCCACGTCATAAAAAGTTGAGAACATCGAGCTGCTCACTAGGCTCAGAAGCACTCATCTTGTTTGTCATATTGTCATTAGCGGGTCATCTCCTCCCCCTCCCCTCGTCCCTAATCCGCTGCGCTCTTCTTCCTCGTTTCGCTCGCTCATTGCCAATGGGACACGCTTCCTCTCACTCAGCGTGCTCTCGTTTCAAATTGCCACGTCATACGGAGGAACGTGGGACGGCGGCTGCTGCTTTGAGGTCGTCACTGTCACCATCGAACTGTTTTTTATCGCAAACACATCGCTCGTCCCGTCCCGGGTTGTCTCGTTTGTCTCCGTCTCGCCTCCTTCTCCGATGACTACCTTGCCTCCTCCCCCTTCTTCTCCCGCCACACCGTCCCCCCGCCTCCCCCCAACCCGACTATTCCACCTTTTTGTGGTATGTACTAGCACTTTTCTCTGCGTCTCGTCCCTCTCCACCACTTTAGTGGGGTCTCATCTCATTCTGAGAAGTGGGGTACTGTGCCCGGGCCTTCGGAGCCTCTGGAACCGACTGGTCACGTGCGGATCCCTCGTTACACCTGTCTCGACACTTGGCGCTCTCCTCTCCTCTTCTTATCATCACTTGACTTTTTTTTGAGCGACACGCCGGACGAGACCAGCACGTCGACTATGTTGCGATTTGCCCGGGCAGTCTCTTTTTTCTCTCATTCTCTCGCACTCGGCGCGGCGCCCTCGAAAGTCGGAAGGACGTGGAACCAGGGTGCTCGGTGGTCCTGCTCCGGCTGCTAAATACACCAAAATATTTGATGAATGCGGTGCGACGGCGGTGCCGCCAATGTCTCTTTCCTCGCACGGGCCAGTCGTGTATGTGCTCTGTGTATGTGCCCCACTAACCGACGACGACGACCCTCGCCCGCCCCACGCCACTCCCACACCCCGGGCCGTCTTCATCCCTTCCTCTCGCTTCCCGTCCTCCTTCTCCTCTCGGTGCTGTTCTAGTTTGTGTTTTTACTAGGCTCCAGAGGGATCCGGAGCGAGTGAGGAGAGAACTTCTGCTCTCCGCCTCCCTTTTTCCTCCCGCCGTCTCCCGCGTTCGCTCTCGTTTTTCATCTTGCCGCCGCCCCATCATCTGTCTCGTGTTCATCCCCTCCTCTTCGTGCCTATTGACACCTCCTTCAGAATAGTTCATCACTTTTAGGGAAGCAAACTGGACAGAACGTAGCAGACGAAGACGACGACGAAGAAGATGAGCCGCCGCGACAGCCCATGCAGTGACGACGTCAACAAGGAGGACGAGTGCGTGCCGTCGTCTTCCGAGGATAGCCAAGGTAATGGAATTGTAACCGATCCGCGTCTATTCCGTCCGTCTCCAACCAATTCGAGGGCAACGTACCGCCCGGTAGGGGCCGCGCTTTTTGAGACAACCTCCCGACCCAGTCCAGCGTGAAATGTTATGATTCCCGCGACGGATTAGCGCTTAACGGATTAATCGAGCAAATGCACGAACACACATGTTCGAAGAAACCGCTCTAGTGTCAGTTTTTGGAACTTAGAATCGACTCTTATCAGTTCAACAAGTATTTTGAGTTTGCGATAGAAAGCGTGCGGGGAGGTTGCGAAAGTGGGTGCCGCACGTTGCAAAACGCAGATTACTGTAGTAATTTGTTGAAACAAGCTTCAAAACAATCGAATTTCAACGTTTCCATGATTTTCAGACGGCGTTTCTTCCCCAATGGAGAACGGCGACGAGCCAGAGTTCTCGCAGAAGCACTACGACATCGAGCCATGCTACTACAGCATGACCGGTAAATCAGATAGGAATTGTCGGGGAAAAGTGAGTTTTTTCTTCCCGTCTTCGACTTGTACTCTGTTATATTTATAATCGGACATTGACATCTTTTGTCGTGCGTCTCTTCGACCTCGTCAGTGTCTCGGCACTCGAAAAACCAATTAATTGTTGTTCCACCAAGGAGGAGCGAGAGACGCAGAGAGCGCGGAGAAAGTGAGAGATAGGCGAAAAGGGGCCGCGTCGTCCATAATTCAAATGTTCTCAAGAGGAAGCAGAGGAAGGAGAAGGAGAACGCCCAGTGCTTGGAACTTTTCCCCTTTTTTTCTGCTCCCGCTCTCGGAATCGTTTCGATCGGCGGTTCGCGGGCTAAACCTCAAACATTGCACAGACATACACACATTGAGAGCAGCTCCAAAATCGAGAGAAGAAACCAAACAGAGAACTGGCAAAGATACGAGTGACCTTTCTCTCCGGATTCTTCTCGAAATGGACTCGCTGACTCGATTACAGTTTAGCGTGTGCGCGCGCGCGCAACAACCAAAACATCCGCCGCCTCAATTTTTGATCTGAAATTTGAGACAATTGCTTTTTTGAAGGGGGTGGGGGCTGTCAAGGAAAGCAAAGTCAACAAAAGTTTTCGTAGCCCACCAGAGCCTCTCCCCAAGAGAGTACAAACAAAAAGCGACGATAGCATCGCATCGGCGTCGAGAAGACAGATATTATGCGACACAGATACACACTCGCAATGTTTTTTTTGCCGCATTATAGTAATGATTTGTTTGTTTGTTTTGAATGGAATCAGTCTGCCCCGCTCCTCCCTAAGCAGTTGTCAGTGGGAGAATGACCTGGGAGAGAGGTGTCAAATGACAGCCCAGAGAAAGAGAGACGCAGACGGCGCGAGAGGTCATTCGAACACTTGTTAGTGCAGTACATTCCGAGTGAACAAACGGGCGGAACTGGATTAGGAGAGGAGGCGCCCTTGAAAAACTGAAACTTCTTGCAGGTGTACCGGTTTCGAGAAGATGCCGATCTGAAAGCGTTCGAAGCTCACGACGGCACAATGTACAGGCTACGGGACTCGGTATTCGTGGAGCTCTCGCAGAACGAGCCCTATGTTATTGCGGCGATCTGCGGATTCAAATATGTGAGTGACACAGCATCTCCCGATGCCGGCAGATGGCCTGATTTATGTGGGCTCCCCCGCATCTCAATCGAACTCTCGATTTTTCGAACGAAATGCTCCATTTGCTCGCTCGTAATGAGCCATAGTTTGTTTTTGCACCGAGCGTTCTCCCTGAAGAAACGTGATTGGGAATGTGTAGTGGACAGCAAGTGATAAGAGAAATAAAAGAAGAGGGAAAGCATCGGAAAGAAAAAGTGAATGAAATGATAAGATAAGAAAGACCGAATGTTGCTAATTGCAATGATGTTTGAGAAATGAAATGAAGGGATCAGAGAATACTGAAGTCGTAGAACTTTAACAGAAATGACTTCTAGGGTGATTCTGAAGTAGTTTCTCGGAAAAACTCGTCTTTTTTCGAATCTCGAGCAGATGCGAAAAATTCCATTAGGAACACATGCTCTCTCGCTGTCAGAAGTCTTTTGATTACTAGAAGTACATATAGATTCTGTGATTCTATAGTTTTACGATGCGCTAGCTTAATTTCTGTTGCGAAACCCCTGAACTCGACAATCCGTCCCTCATGTGACATTCATGATGTCACTTTCTTTTTGAACTTTGAACATTGCCACCCGAAACAGTTTAGTCACTCGAACCGCTTTGTGAATCATAGGCTCTGTTTCTTTTCTATCTGTTGCTACTTGTTTTGTGGGTCTTGTCGACCTTTCTACGTCCCAAATATTGACGGAGTGTTAGTGATTTCTCCTTCCCTTCCAACTGATAACCCTGCAACAGTAGGGGGCTGCTGCCATTCTTCGGAACGCGTACTTTGAATCTTCTCGATTGTTTCGTCCTTGCATCCATCGAAACTATGTCATAATCGGATTGCGTGCGCGCGCGCGGAAGTCGTCGAAAATTGTTCTTTCTACACTATAAAAGGCCGTTTCGCGGATTTCGGTTCTGGGAAGGAACACCTTCTTCTTTTCTGCTCATTCGCATTCTCTCAATTGATGATGACGAATAATAAGTTTACACCCTGAGGCTCGGCGAGCAAGAGAGCGTAATGCTCTCCGTTGTTGACACAGCACGTTTGACGGCCAGCTGAGAGTATTGCCGTTTCGGGCATTCATAATACACGCTCTCAGTTTGAAAAAGACGGCGCAAAGAACATCGGAGACACTTCGGGGTGCCAAAAAATGAAGTATGAGAGGGAAAGCAAACGGGTTTTTGAAGAAGAAGGCCACCCGTGTGAAGAAACGTCGTCTTCAGAAAAAGGGGTCGGCATCAAGGTTACAGTACCTTCTAATTCATTTTTCAGACTAAACGCGAACACGTGGTAGTGAAACTTACGAGGTACTTCCGGGCAGACGACATTCCAGAGTTGTCGTTGAATTTGATGAAACAGGAGAGAGCAGAGCTCGAAATTCAACCACACCTGTGCCCACAATCTTTAACACGGGAACTTTTCAATTCGGAGATTCAAATCACACAACCGGTCTCATGTTTAAGGTCAGTTTTTTTTTGTGCGCAGAGAAAGAATTGCATATCTTCCCCCTGGGAGGAAGCAAAAGAAGAAGAAGAAGCAGTCTGTGTGTTTGTTTTGAAATCGGATCCGCGATTGGTCGAGAAGAATGATGATGACGGCGGAGTCTGTAATTAGAATACCCCTCCACCACTCGATGGGTGCCATCTGTGTGCCCAAGCTGTGCTGAAAAAACTCTCGCCTTTTGACCTTTTCTTCTGAGTGTTTATTTCCTATTCCACGTCATACTCGTTTTCTCATTTCTGTTAGTCTCCCTCTTACTGACATATTCAATTCATCTTTTCTGGTGCTCCCAGGGGGTGAGGGTGCCGAATTAATTGATGTGGCAAGGGACGCGCATAGTCGGGTCGGGGCGGGAAAATGGTTGAGAGGAGCGCGACCACCGACCGGAGGGGACATCAATTATTCTCACTTGTTTACCACCCTTTCGTGTATGTTTCCCCATCATCTCCATTCCAAAAAGGACGACGACGACTTCTTTTCCCGGAAAAACCGTTTTCCGACTTTTTCGCGAGGTTCCGCTACTCACCCTCTCGTTCTTTCTCTAGTTGGTTGAAAAAGCGGCAACGCAATTTAATAAAGGACACCCGCTGCTCGTGCTGTCGCTGCTCCGAGAGGAAGAGCTCCAAGGCCACCCCGCGGGTGGATAGCAAGTCCACAACAAACTTATTTCCCCCCGCTTCCTCCCGAGAGTCCCACTTCTTCTCCTTTTGCAACTCCTTCTTTCGTTCTCCGAGATTCTCAGCTGGTTAATCCTTCAATTCTTTGATACCCCCCACCTTGATTGCGTACCTCTTTGTGTTTCTTTTCTTCCCAGAGAAGGGGGTTCATTTCGCATTTCACCCTCCATCTCCTGCGACTGTTCTTCTTGAAGCGACGGCCGCTTTGCATCTGTCCCTCCGTCGTCGGTCCGTCGTTTTTCTTGGTCTCCCTCTTTTCCTCCTTCTGTCATATGACGCGGCAACAACCCGGAGAGTGTGTATTCTCTTTTCTCTCTTTCCCATCTTTTTCTTCCTCACGTTTTTCTGCGTTTTTTCGAAATCGGGCGGCGGGCGATCCCTTGGCAAGTTGCCAACAACACACTCTTTCGAGACATCAATTACAAGTCGTAAAGTCTCTTTCTCTTGCTGCGAAGCATCCTCTCGTTCTGTCATTCCGGACCCACTACCTAAATCAACTGGCTCTGAAGGACCCGCCGCAACATGCAAAACGAGGAGCTTCATCTTTTCTTCTCCTTTTGCTCGCCATGTTGCACACACGCGAAAACCGCCTGGCGGGTTCATTCTTTTCTTCTTCTTCTTCATTCTTCTATCTCTTGTTCTCTGCTTCAATGAATCGGGCAAGTATGACGTGGCTCTTCCTTTTCTTCCTTTTAAAGTTGTTTTCCGGGCGAGGTCGGGTCCGCTCCTAGTGCTGCTCGTTTTCCCCCATTCTTCTTCTGGGCCATCTGTCATTTTGAAGACGACTCTTTTTCCGTTTAACTTCCTCTCTATTTCTTCTTTTCTCTCTCTCTCTCTTTCTCTCTCTATCTCTCTCTCTTTCTGTGGGCCAATTTCCGTGGGACACACACAAAGAACGGGATGATGGCAATTAGATTTGGAGACAAGGTTCCGACCACAACAAGCTGACGTGTATTGCAGAGGAAAGTGCATCGTAGAATACGTGAAGGAGATCAGGCACGCGCGAACAGTCGCCGACTTCTCACTCGACAACGACACCTTCTTCTACTGTCTCCATTATAATCAGGATTCCACAAAACTGGCGTCCACACACTACGCTATCCGAGTCGGCACCTCGTTCCAGGTCAGATTCTTCCTAGTGAGCCTCATCAATACCAGAGTGATTTGCAGGCGAAGTTGCCGCCGATGGCCAAGTGTGCTGTTGGGGACGAGAAGGACCGTGACGAGTTATTGTACAGACCAGAAAGCATCGATGAGGAAACGGAACGGGACTACGTGCAACTGGCGAGAGCCTTCCGGGCATACGCTCTAAGCGGCAACCACATGCTTGATTCTCAGAAAAACGCGAGGGTGAGTGATTTGGCGAGAGCAAATTAGAACGCGTTGACAGTTTCCAGTCTCAGGTCAGCGATTTGCTTATGGACGAGGCGATCATTCAATTGCATCGAAGTGGCTACAAAGTAGATGATGCGCTCAGTGAGCTGAACGCCAACGATATCATTCTGACGACGGACGTCGACTACATGACGCAGGACGACGCGCGAAAGTTTGCTAAAGGAATCAAGCAGCTCGGCAAGAACTTCTCGCGCATTCATCGCGAACTGCTGCCGCATCACAGTCGGGTAAGCAATCGAGAGGCACATCCTGGGAAGAAAACGAAAAGAAATCCCTCAATGGGGCGTGTGGAATGGCGAGACGCTTCATAGAAATTCAAAGAGGAGGTCCTCCTCCTTCTTTTTCTCTTTTTGGTTTGAACTGGCCGGGAGAACAAGTGGGTAAACATGACACGTTTTTCTCCGCTTCCCGATTTGTCTCCCCCCTCTCACTCGGCCGTTTTTTTGTGCCCCCCCCCCCCTGAGAGAAAAGAGGCAGAGAAAGAGCAAATAGATTGAGAGCAGCAACCGCGAGACCCGGAGCAGTGTGTTCTCTTCTTGTTGGCTTTTTTAGAAGGAGCTCTTTGGGTACTCGTGTCCCTCTTGGGAAGCCAAAAGACCGCAAGTAACACACTATCATCGCCCTCTTCTTTCTCTTCATTTCCCCTTTTCCTTCGGGCAGGCGCGGCCGAAAAACCAATAACCGAACCCATTTCCCTTTGCCTGCGTTTCAAGATTTACGGCCATGAACTTTTTTCTTCTTTTGTTGCGGGTAACAAGATGGAGAGAAAGGGAAAAGAGAGCGTCTTTTTCTTCGTCTTCTCCTTTTCCTTTTGTTCACTGCACTCCCGCGTTTTCTCTCGTTATCAGTCGAGAAATGCGTTGCGATTATTCGCATTAGTGTTGGTTTACTGCCACTTAACACACGCGAACGACCTAATGTTTCCATCTGTTTATTTGCAGGAGCAACTTGTCTCCTACTACTACCTTTGGAAGAAGACCCCCGAAGCAACGAAACCGAAACAAGCCGCTCGGAGGATAAACCCGACGAGTATCAAGCGACCGACGAAGGAGAAGGTGAAGGTGTCTCGACCGACGTCCACCGAATACCTCGATTTCGATTCGGCCAGTGAGAGTGACGTTGAAAACAACGGACCGTCGGGAAGGGCGTGCCATCACTGCTTCGGAACTGGTGGGTTGTTCTTCAGCCATCTTTAAATCTTTAACCGAACCTTTTCAGAGAGCAAAGACTGGCATCACGCTAACGGACTCTTGCTCTGCACAGAGTGTCGGTTGCACTACAAAAAGTACGGGCAGCTGCGACACGTGGCGAATCGGCCCACACAGGTTCCCGAGTGTCTCTTCAAGCGCTCGAATTCGGACGAAGAAGAGAGCGGTGTGCGGACGAGAGCCGGAAAGAAAGAGCAACGTAGGAGGTATGTCCCTCTTTTGTTTTGATACTCTCTCTCTCTCTCCCTTGTGCTCTTCATTATCATAGTAATTGGAGGTCTCTTTCCGCCTCTTCTGGGTTCCTTTCCATTCCATCTCGTCGTCTCTTCCGTGCTCTTCCTCTCCGCCTGCTTCTCTAGCCTCTCATTCTCTCGCTTCGCCTGGTGTTTGTCTCGAGGCGTCAGTTGATAACGAGCGGGCAGGCAGGAGACAGCGGTCGGTCGCCCTCGCTTCGGCCAAAAAGAGAGAAAGAAGTGATATCAAGATAATTAATCGATTATGATACGCTGTCTATCGTCTCCTTGTTTTCCGTGTTCTCTTCTACCTTCTTATCACCGTATCACACAAATTCCCTCTCTCCCCAATATCATCGTCATCTCACTCTTCGCCGTTTTAACATTCGCGGCCACTTTTTCGTTCTTCTTCTTCTTTTCATTTTTCTCGACGAATTGTGTGACACGGTAGATGAAAGGGGAGATAGGGAAGAGAGAGGGAAAGATGGATGGGACAGATATGCTGCCCCGCGGTCTTTTCACTCCAATCAAATTTATTTTATCGCTCCAGTATGTATGTTTGGGGGGCCGGTTCTGCTTCTCTCTTCACAACGCCCTTTCCGTTGTGCCTTTCACAGGCAGTATTTCTTTTTTCAAATCTCATCCAGAAGAACAGGTATTTACTCACTCTTTTCAAACGAGAGGCTCCCGTTGCGATGGAAACCGACGGTGCAGCTGATATCCCGCTCGTTCCGCCTCTCAAATTCTTTGCGTGTTTTCGAAAGCTCTCGAGAGAATCGGAGAAATGTCGCGCTTTCTCCTGCCAGCTAAGTGATAGTTAGGCGTGTCTCGGTAACGTCTTCTTATTGAAGTGTTTGCCGTGTCGAACCCTGAAATTAGAGGAGCTTTACGACGAGCTGATGTGCTCTCTTTCTCCCAAACCATCTGCTGCCGACCGGCAGGTGCTCTCTCCGCTTTCTCTCCCGGCTCCTCTCGGTGGCCCCGGTGGAAGAAAAGCCGATTAGAAAGGTGAAACGAAGGTGTAACCCCCACACGCTCGCGATTTCTAATTCGCAACCTACAATTTATTGCCTATAGCTGCTGCTGCTCTTTCGCTCTCGGTCCGTTATTATCCTTCTCGTTGCGGTCGTCGTCCCCCGATATTGAATTCCCGGGCCCGTGTGAGCGTCGACGAGGAAAAAAGAGAAACAAAAGCAATTTAGTGGGGTGGGAGGCGGCATGAAAACTGATTAGGTTTTCGCTCCTTCTCGGTCACCAATATCCGGTATTGCCTCCTTCTCCTCCTTCTTCTACTTCTTCCCTCTATTCGCATCCGGATGTCGGAAATGAGATAGACTTGTGTGCTTCCGAAGTGGAGAGGCATCCTCTCTCTCTCTCCCTCTTCCTTCTCCTCGCCTTGTTAGTTCATGCCCCTTTCGAATTTCGGCTCTCTTCTGACCACGGTGGCCAATTTGTCCCCCGTCCCCGTTTTTGTTGTTTGTCTCTCCGTCGTCTTCTTTATCCTCACAACAGCCCACTGCCACCTTCTCGAAGGACGACAAAAACTATAAATATGCGAATATTCATGTGATTAGAATATGTCTTAGTCATCATCGCGGCGTCGTCACATGACAGCGTTGAATTCATCGCGAGCCATTCATCTCCCCAAGGGTCCCATATTCGTTTCCAATTTTGTCATCAATCAGTGCGTCTGACAAGCGGGGCAACAAACCCGCCTCCCGCTTATTCTTTCGACAAGTCCTTCCTCTTCCTCTCCACTCGTTCTCCTCTCCCACCACTTGACACTCTTTTTTTTTCGCGCGCGCGCGCGCTCGCGTCTTCTACTGCACGCAGCTGGCAGCATGCCAACATTTTTGCCCTCGAACACACAGCGCTAGAGCGGGCGCCTACGCCGCCCCGACTTTGAAACGAAATATAATGTCGCACCTCTTCTTGCCTTCGATGCGCCTATCCTCTACTTCCAGATGCTTATCTCTCGTCATTCAGACATGGCAACATGTAACTTCGTCTCTTTTTCATTCCTTTCTCATCAAGGTTGAATTCTCATGATAGTCATCGCTCGCTCGCTCGCTGGCACCACAACGCTCGCTTGCTTTCGAGCCGTTTCTCTTTAATTGGCAAGAAGGAGACAACGTCTTCCGCTTCTCTTCTCATGCGCTCCCCTATTTCTCTCTTCGTTCACTCGTCTCCTTTTCTTTTTTCCACTCCTCAAGAGTGATGCACACTTGACAAAATTGCCTTCATTGCTCATCAACACGAGTAGGAGAAGTCGACGAGAGAAGAGAAGAAGATGCAAAGAATGGGACAGCGCCAGAGTAGGAGAGGACCACGCCCATATTTGTCGCTTTGGCCCCCGGTTACGCGGGGAGAGCGAAGGAGCGGGCCGTCGTCTCCTTTCTCTTCTTTTCTGCTTCTCTTTGCGCTCCCTCTCTCTCCCTCTCTCTTCTCTGTCCTCTCGTTCTCTGCTGCAGGTTCCTCTATAAGGGTCCTCGCGTCACCGCTGGCGGCCGGCCGCTGTCCCTTTCTCTTCTGTGGTGACCAATACCTCTTTTTCTGTCGCCGCCTCACTGAGTTTATGACACCCATTGTATCTGGTTGTGTCACGGGCGACCCGGGTGAGCCAAAAGGTGCTCATTCCTTCCGCCCTCGCGCGCATAGGTCGCTCGTCCTTGCACTGACAGGTTCAATTTATTTTCGTCGTCTGTCGGCCTTTGTGCACACGCAACACCTCCATCTCCTTGCGTAACGACAGACGACCCATTCAGTCATTCATTCACTCATTGCGATGAATGTACCGGAAAAATTGCGCAATGCCCGCCTGCCTGCCTGCCGACGAAAGATAGATAGATGAGGAAGGAAGAGGAGACCCGGTCGCCCAGTCGACACGCGAGGCCCAAGTGAACAGGCCGGCCAGCGACGAGCGTGTGCGCGCGGTTATCGATCGGTCGGTCGTCGGTACACGGAGAAGGGTACACAGTCTTTCTCTCGCATCCATCGACCGCCACACCACCCTTCCCTCGCTCTTTTTACTCGCTATTGTAATAACGGACTCTCCTTCTCTCCGTTAGGCAGGTAGATTAGTTCCTTTTTGAAACGAAGCATCGAATGGAAAGAGAGGGAAACTCCGCTAATCCCGTTTGCCGCCCTCCCATCATCAGCTAATCCGTTTCTGAATTTGCATACTTTTCTCTCCCTCTCTCATTGACTGACTTGTCGCGCTCGTAATCCGCCGGCCACCCCAAACTGGTGGCCTTTTCCGTCCGCATCGAGCGGCTCGTTCTGTGATTCGAAGCGGGGGTCAGGCAGATGTTTCAAATGCCTCGCAGCATGTCGATAACTCGAGAGAAAGACAGATGTTTGCCTTTTCAAGCGACCTTCTCCCTCTTCTCCGAAAGGACACCAATCGCATGTTGTTTTTCTCTCCAACTTATCGACGACGGGCGGAACACGAGTCACATGACGCACCCCAAGCAGCCTCTTTTCTTCGCTGGCTGCTCTTTCTGATTGAATTCTTCTTCTTCTTTCTTCTCGCGTACCAAAAATTTCCGACCGCCCCTCTCTTCTTCTTTTTTGATGATGAGAAAAAGAAGAAAAAACAGGCGCCTCCCGTCGATCGGTCGAGCGGTGCGGACCGAATTTCATTCCGCTATCTTCTCTTCTTTGCTTCGTGTGTATTATTATCTTCTTCGTCTCCTTCTTCTTCTTCTTTTCATTTTCACCGGTGATTTGCCCTCGATTTGTTTCTCGTCGCTATCATAACGAGATGACGGTTCTTATCAGTGTCATTATCACACGCCCTATCCGTTTCCATCGTCAACGTCTTCTTCATCATCCTCCCGATTCAGTTCATTCTACTTCCCCATCAGAATCACCCTTTCCATTCGCCTCCTTCTAAACTGTTTATTTTTGCAGAACGCCCTCTTCGATGAGCGAGACACCAGATCGTCGATCACCGAATACTAACAGTGGCGCCCCGCATCTAACTGCTGAGGATACACCGACGAAGCGACTCAACGGCTCGTCGAAGCGAACAACGGCAAAGCGTCCTCTTCACAACGGTGTCATGAACAGCATGGAGAAAGCGAGCAGTGTGGAGCCAGCTTCGCCTGCGAGCCCACCTCCGAAGCTTGCTAACGGACTTGCGAACGGTCACGCGCCGGGAACTTCCACTCCGAACGGAGAGACTGTCTCGAAAAAGATGAAGATGGAGGAGCTCGATGATAGCAGTGATGACGAGCCTAAGATGACCATCGACGAAGGAGACGATGAGGAGCCGATGCCAGTGCTGAACGGATTCAAGAAAGAGTCTTCGGTGGAGGGCTCGAAGGTGGATCTGAACGGTGCCGACAAGCAGGAAAATGGAGTCGAGCACGAACAGCCAACGACTTCTCAGACAGTCAACGGTATCGAAAGCAACGCTGAATCGTCGGTGGCTTCCGTTACTGTGGAGCTTGGAGCTGGAGGAGAGAACGAAAGCGAAGTGAATTCGGAGAACGTCGAGGACGAGGAGCCTGTAGAGCCGGATAACAAAGAAGACACTTTTGAAGTTGGCAGTAATATCGAGTTTGACTCGAAAAATGCCTC